>BRDA01003662.1:8640-39619 GCA_036984385.1 Crenuchus spilurus
TTGCAAACTGCATGGACTTTGGACCTTGGTTTCCCACCTCTGCGTTAAGACTTACAGTTTACTTGGTGCTAATTATCTACATAACTTGTTGGGCACGTTGCTTTGTAGCTTCAGTACAAAGCGTCAGACACCAAACGTGTTCACTGATTGACTTTTTGGTTCACCCATCACCTTAATCCTTAAATATTTTGTTCAAAATATGTTTTTCCTCTTGCATAGGTATTACAGGAACACCCATGGGGTCATTATTGTTTACGATGTCACAAATCCAGAATCGTTTGTTAATGTTAAACGATGGTTGAATGAGATATCGCAGAACTGTGACAACGTCTGTAAAATTCTAGGTGAGTTTTCACAACATCTACAATTCTAGATGTAATACAAGACTGAAGCCAGCACAGACAGAAATTGCAGTTAAAGATGACTGACACATTGTGCTTTTACCTGGTTTTGCAGTTGGGAACAAGAATGATGACCCTGCCAAGAAACAGGTGGACTCTCAAGATGCTTTGCGCTTTGGCGAATCAGTAGGCGTTAGAGTGTTCGAAACCAGCGCAAAAGAGAATATCAATGTGGAGGAGGTAATGTTTTGAATTTGGGCTTTGATATATGGAGAGTCAAAATTTTGAGTAGAATGAACAAAAGTCATCTGCTTAACAGAAATGTAAGAAATGGATGTACTACATTTGACATTCAAATTAGCATGTGGCAAATCAGTTAATTTTCATACATTTCAATGTTTCAAAAACATTTATTACATTTTCATCCAAATGAAGCTGTAAGATGCTTGGTGTCTAGAGTTTTTTTTTTTTTTTTTTGCTGGAGTTACAAGGGTAATAAGATTAGAGATAAGATAATAAGGCAATACGATAAGATAAGACAATCCTTTATTAGTCCCACTGTTGGGAACTTGAAATGTACATTAAATACATGACTGTTGTTCATGGAATATTGCACATAAATAAAAAATGTATACTGTATGCTATGTAACAGGTTGTTTTATTTTTGTCATTTTTCATACATGGGCAGTAGGTTTTGTGTTGCATTTACTTTAAAAGGCCCAAGTTTTGTTCTTATGAGCACTGTTCAGATCAGCAGCATTAGAATTATAATAAGGTAAATTATAGTTTAATCTAAACTGTTCCTGAGCCTGGTCTGCATTACATTTTGTCCTCTACACAGATGTTTATGGCCTTTACCCACATGGTCCTGCGTGCAAAGAAACAGAGCCAGAGTCGAGCAGAGAAAGAGCGAGAGAGAGAAAAGGACACTGTTCACATCAACTCTCACAGAGACCGAGACAGGAGAAAGAGAGGGAAGAAATGCTGCTGAGCACGAGACAAAAGACAACAGCACCTCTGGTCAGCTGGCACATTCTGCAGAAAAGAAAATGTTTTGCTTAACTTTGCACTGAGGCGGAGAATGAGGATAGAACCTGAAGCCACTGTTAAGTGCCGGAATATTTTTTTTTTTTTTTTACACACGTCTTGTCATTGTAATTTTATTACTAAAAGGGAATTGTCAATCCAATGGTATTACAGTTATTAGACCTCTAATTAAGGTAAGACACTAACAGACCTGAAGTGTTCTACTGTGAGAAGTGAATGAAAAACATCTGTTTTATGTCAAATAAATGTGTTGGTGAGCCAAGTCATGTTCAAATTAATAATTAGCAATAAAATACAACGTTTAAAATGCTTTCTTGTGTGTTGCAGTCTCCCTTTTTATGTGAAAAAACTGGTTAAATTTATTTAATCTCTGTTGACTGAAAAATGCAGAGGTACAGAGCACTTGGTGTGTGTTTATTTATTTATGTACTTATTTATTATAAACTGTGGCCATGAGATAATACATTAGGTTTGCAAGTTAATTGTAGAGGAATTTATCTCATGGCCCTGGAAATAGTATTTTGTCATCTCAATATTAACACATGGCTACATTTTATTTTAAAAGTATGTGGTCACAGCAAAGCCTGGTAATAAAGAGCTCAGCTGCTTCCTGGCTACACTGAACTATCACATCATAACGCTCCATGTCAATCAGACATGGTAGTTCCAGTATAAAAACAGTCCCTCATATCTGAACTTCTCAATTTGACTTGTGTAGACTTGGATCCTCTTTCAGAATATCCAGCATGATCAGAAGGTCATATAATTTAACTGTATGATGTAAACATCCCATGGTAGCTTCTCTGAGATGTTACTTTCAGTTTATCAGTTCCTTCAGATAAGAACTTAAAACAATTATTCAGTGATTCAAATAATTAAATGATTATTGATATACTTATTATTGCTGCTAATTCTACTAGCATCAACCACGTACAGTTATGTTGTTAACATAATTGCAATTTATACATACGCCTACATACAGCTGTGTAAATAACCTACTGCAAATGTTTCTCTTTTTGAATACAATGCACATGTTTTATTGTATCCTGACAAAAGAAAATGACATCTGGTGAAGCTGCTGTTTTCAGACCTTAATACAAGGAAATCATTACATTACAATTACAATGCATTTAGCAGACGCTTTTATCCAAAGCAACTTACAAAAATAGGAAAGTACAAATGCGAAAAATACTAAAGTTAAATAATTAATATTTCGATATCGAATGCTGAGTGCATATCAGTACTCATGGGGAGTATTTGGGATCACTAGAGCAGGTGCTCTTTGAAGAGCTCGGATTTTAGGAGTTTCTTGAACCCAGTGAGGGACACCTCTGCTCTAGTGGTGGTAGGCAGCTTGTTCCACCATCTGGGAACTACTGAGGAGAACAGTCTGGATTGCTTTGTGTGAATGTTAGGCAAAGCAAGGCGACATTCACTGGAGGAGCGCAGCAACCGGGCCGGGACATAAGCTTTTAGGAGCAAGGGCAGATAAGAGGGAGCCTGCTCTGTCATCACCTTATAGGCGATCGTGCAGGCTTTGTTTGTGTTTGATCCGGGCAGCAATCGGAAGCCAGTGTAGCTCATTAAGCAGTGGGGTGATGTGCCTGTTTTGGATGGTTAAAAACCAGACGTGCTGCTGCATTCTGGGCCATCTGTAGTGGTTTAATAGTGCAGGCTGGGAGGCCTGTTAGCACAGCATTGCAGTAATCGAGGCGTGAGATAACCACAGCTTGTACCAAGAGTTGAGTGGCATGTTGCGTTAGGAACGGTCTGATTTGTCTGATATTATAGAGCGCAAAGCGGCAGGACCGTGCAACAGAGGCCACATGATGTGTGAATGAAAGCTGGTCATCAAACATAACCCCGAGGTTCCTAACAACCTTTGATGGAGATTCATATTAATATAAGAAATCAAGTTCATAATAATGTTTAATAACACAATATTAATGTTCTAACTTATAAAGAGTTCATAAGTCTATAATAGTCTGGAATAAGCCTGTTTTGTTCATGATCTCCAGTCTTTCACTTCACTGTTGTGTGACTTTGGCTGTGTATGAAATTTGTAAGTAGATTTGATCCCTTGCTCCCTAAAATGTCTTTGAATGCAACATTTGAAAAACGCATTTGTAACCGACTCGCGTTTCAAACATTCAGCAGACATCAATGCACTGCCAAAATGCTGACAGCTTACTTCTAGCTTAGAGTATCTTAACTGAGCAAACATCGAGCTTTAAATGCAGGATTTTATGTAAACGCTGGATATACGAGTTCATGCTTACTTGCCTCATAATGTAGCCTGACTAGACAATTATATTTCTTACGGTTCAGACACAGCCTGTATTAATGTCTAACTAACTGACTGTATAACAGTATAATTGTACTTTCACTGCGGAACCTTTCTTTTTGGGCTGCTGTTCCCGGGTTGATTCTAATCGGACGGACAGCGGGCCGACATGGCGACAGAGAGCGAGTGAGTAAAGAAGCTAAATTGATCTTAGTCCAGCTGATTTAGTTAAGAATGTCACTCGGCGCTAACATTATGTATTGATGCTGTTCTTTAAGCTCTTGACGAACACTAGAGTTGAATATGAGTGACTGCAGGAATGGGTAGAAAAGCGTTAGCTTTGTTCTGGGACTGTAGTGAGTTCACTGACAGCTCTGACACACAGCTGACTCAGACATTTCTTTACAAATATAAAAGTCTTTGTACAGTTAGATTGCTCTTTCATGGCAAGAGAAGTCCCTTACTGTATATTTATTGAATTATAGAGGATGATTTTGTGTTCGTATTAGTGAATGTGTCTATAATAGTATAAAGTCTTACAGAGCACTATACAGTAAGTGGTCTGTTATGCGTTCTTGTACTTATATCTCTGTAAGGATACTGAAGGGAAAGTATGAAAAATCAGTAAAAATGAGGACATACTTGTGACCGGTTCTATCCCCGAACGGGTCATGACTGAACTGCCCTTGAACAAGACACCTAACCCCCAACTGTTCCCTGGATAGGGCTGCCCACCGCTTCGGGCACATGCTCTCAGCGTAGTTTGTTCACTACTGTGTGTATTTCACTCACCGATGGGTCATAGTCCATCACATTTGCAAAAAGTAAATGTAATTTTTGTGGTTCTCAGTAAAACTGCAAATGCATCTGTTATTGAAAAAAGACAAACTAAAAGAACACAAATACTGAATTAAGCTTGTTGGTGTAACAGGTTCAGTTTGATCAGGCTGCTAAGATTGAGAATAAGGTTAAGTTTAGGAGTAGGTTACTGATGTTAGGTTTAGGATTAATTATAAGTTTAGGTTATGTGATGGTGAGACAATACTGTAATTTGTGATACTCTATACCAAATTAATACTCTGACTCTAAAATAAAAACACTCATATTTGTCTTTAATGCCAAAAGTTTATTTGTTAGAACACAGACACACTAATACATTTTGACAGGTTAGTTAACTGGTCTGATTTTTTTATGTAATCTCGTTATCTTCAGCTGCACAGGAAAATCTGCAAAATATGGTGCTACAATAGTGCAGCACATTTTAAAATATGTATTGAATGCCAGAATATAGAAATTATGACCAAATTTAAGTATTAAAATATTTTATGCTGTTGATACTTGGAACAACTATACTTCACTATGTATAGTAAAACAAAAGTGTGTGTGTATGTGTGATTTGCAGTGCTTTGTGTGAAATAGAGGTGCTGCAGTCCATCTACCTGGATGAATTGAAAGTCACACAGAAAGATGAAGGGTAAATCTCTCTTACTCACTTCAGCTCATAAATAACTCAGTAGTTTTAAATTAGCTTAATAGAATTTTTACATAGAATTATTTTTGTGCATACTTGTATGTGTGGGATTTTCCATTTTATTTTCAGAGGTTGGCAAGTCAGTTTGGTCCTTCATCCATCCACTGGAGAGGACTGCCTTTCCCAGTTCGTCCGACTCACTCTCACACTTGATCTTGACTCGGAGGCATGTGCACAACATCTACAACTTCTTGAAAATTAACAGTATACATTAAATAACAAAGCATGTTTGAGGTAAAATGGACAACTAAATAGAATAGACAGAAATAGAGTAGGTCATTGGACTAAGGTGCTGTCACTATGATTTAAGGGTTGTGAGTTCAAATCCCATCAGCAGCTGGGGCCTGAGAGAGCAAAAATTGGCCATGCTCTCTCTGGGCAGGTAAGATGACACTCTCTCCCCAGCACTACTAAGTCATGTTGGCTGCCTTAGGCATCTGTCAGGTGATCCAGAACTGGGGGTCCTGTGATTTCCTCCAAGCACGTTAGCTGCCCAGCAATGATATATTGGCAGCAGTTCGAAAAGAGGTGGTGGCTTGACTTCACATGCATCGGAGGAGGCCTGTGTAAGTCTGCACCCTCTAAAAATCAGGGACATTACTAGTGATAGAGGGAGTCCTAACAAATGGGTGAGTTGTTTGTCTACTAAACACATTGGGGAGAAAATTGGGTAAAAAATAGATTTTTTTTAATTATTCTTATTTTTCATTCAGTTTTATTAATTTTATGTTTATTGTGTTATAGGAGAAAAACATGTAAACATAATAATTGTTGCATAAATATAGTTTTCTACATTTTGGTGATAAAATACCTGATTGCTCCTTTAATGTGAGGCATTTTAGATACACATTTTATTCTGAGCCATTTTAGAATGATTACTGTGGATACCTCTACAATATTTACTGTTTCTTTAGTCTTTATTTTAGTGTACTAATTACTTAAAACTTCTGAAGTTGTATGGGACTAGCAGGAAATTAAGGCTAAATCTCATGGCCTAATTCTCTTGTTTTTAGTATCCTGCTTCTCCTCCCTGTATCTCCATTCATAATCCCAGAGGCCTATCAGATGACAAGTTGCTGAGGTACTTGTTTTTGTTTTTTGTTTTTTTTGTTTTAGTGGAGTTTTGTAGATTTTTTTTATTTAAAAAAATGTTGTAAAGAAGAAAAAACTACTTTTAAGAATTTTGTCATAGACAACAATTTGACAAGACAAATGAATTATTTAAGCACACAAGTTGATGTTTGTTTAATTTAATCATATTGGTTTCTTTTATGTGCAATAACCTTTTAAGAGTGGTTCACCAAAAAAAATCTAAATTACACCTACACATAGTTTCACTCAAATATAATTGATCAGCCAAGTCATGAATTTATCTGAATTTTGCTTCAGTTAATAGAAGTAAGGATTTTGAGTTATATAAATTGCCACTATTGGTTACAGTGCAAATGTAAAAATACAATATTGTGGAAAAGTAAATTGTTCATAACTTACTTTAAAAAGGTAAACTGTCATTTATTACACGTTAAATGAAATTTTAAACCTTTTTATTGTTGATCAGTATGGCTTATAGATTATAAAATCAAAGAAACAGAATCTCAAATTATTAGAATATTTCATTTGGAGTATGAGTAAATTACTATTCAAACAGAATCAACATTTAAACAAAAAAGACTTCAAATATCTCACTTTACATGTAATTCATATAACATATGACTGTTCATCTTTTTTTAATTAAATTATGAACAAGGAGTTTTTGGAGGTGCACTAGTGCATTATTCTTGTAGTTAAGCCTTATAAATAATTCTGTGATCTATCACTTTAATCTATATATCCTTTATCTTGATGTTGTTATACTTCTGCACTGTAGTTTAAGACAGAGTTTGCAGATGGAGGCAGACTCGTGCTTGGGAATGCCAGTGTTGTATCAGCTTATTGAGGTTTGTGCTGTCTTGCAGTTTGAGCCAGTTGTCTGCCCTTCACTGCCCCTTTAGAAATCACCTTTTCCTTTCTTTCTCTTTACCAAAGAAAGCAAAAGAGATCCTGACAGAGAGCAATATTCCCCATGGGAACTGTGTCATCTGTCTGTATGGCTTTAAGGTAATATTTTGTCATCTTGATATAACATTGATTTTCCTGAACTCATTTAAATAGTTTGTTATGAAAAGTGTACAAATGTGATCTGAATTGATCTAACCATACAAATATTCATTTTAAGTAAGACTACATATTTTTCTTACCACTCAAAACTTGTATGTCACTTGAAAACTTGAAAATCAAAACTTATTGGAATATGTTTATAAATATAGTGTCCAAAATTTAGGAAATAAGTTTTTATAAATTGGGAAAATATTCTAATAAAACAACATTCTATATCTGTTGAAAATAAAGTAGCTACTGTTCTTGTCCTCATCCTGTAAGTTTATATTTTATGATACATTTGGGAATGTTTGGAAGATGCTGGGAATAACATCTCAGTACATTAACTTGAATTAAATTTGGAGATTCTGTCCTCTGCTTTACTATTTGTGAGATTCAAGTCTTATGTGTCTGAGATACGGAATGATAAGAACATTTATGTTTATTTGCTGTTGCCAATGCATGCTGGAACAGGATGGAGAGGTGCTAACCAAGACGAGCTGTTACCACTACTTCCACTCTCACTGTCTGGGTCGCTACATCACTCATTCTGAGGTGGAGCTGAGAGAGCGTGAGAGAGAGCTGGAGGAAGACAAGACCAGAGATAGAACCGAGGAGGAGGTATGATTTAAAAATGAGTTATGTTGGTCTTAATGCTACCATTAATGCTTGTCAGCTTTTTTACCAGCTTGCCCAAAAAGAAAACACAAAAAGAACTTGATGAGACCAAAATTGCCATTGGTTCATTTCTCTGTATAACCATTCTAAATATCTTCTTACATTTATGTTTGAGTCTTATCAACCCAACTACCAGTACAGAAAAGTGGTCAGCAACCCTACTTCTGGAGATCTACCTTCTAACAGACCTTAGCTTTAACCCTAATCAACATCATCGGCTCCATCTAATTCTTGCCTTAAGTTATTCATTAGCTGAACAAGTTGTTATATTTGTGTTGGATGTGAAACCTACAGGAAGTTAGATTTCAAAGAAAAGAGTTGGTGACCACTGGTTTAGACTCTTTGCCTGTGCTTCTGTAAATTCAGGTTACTCCAGTGGCAATAGCTGACAATACAACCAATATTGTTTTCTGCTTTATGGCCTGCTCATTCAATGTTGTGCATTCGGGAGCATCCCTACTTTGGCATCGTTGTAATGACCTACTGATGTTTTCACATCTCTACATATGATTCTGATGTGGTTGTGGTCCAATAATTGAAACTGAAAATGAGAACTGAAAATGAAATAAATTAAGACTGTACACTGTAAACATGTAAGAAGAGTAATGGCTTAAACATTAGTATTAAAATAAATTAATATACTGGTATTGTGATCACTGCTATTTATGGCTTGTTGTAACTTATGAAAATGTTCAAAAACAATTTTCTAAATATTCTCATTTCTGATGTGGAAGTGTAACACTAAAAGTTATTTGAATAGTAATAATAACAGTGGAACCCTTTTAGTGCTATATACAGTGGTACACAAACATTTGGGCACCCCTGGTCAAAATTACTCTTACTGTGATCAGTTAAGCAGGTTGAAGATAAAATGATCTCCAAAAAGTCAAAGATGAAACACATATTTCTACAAGAGATTTCAACACTCAGATAACTTAGATCGTGATCTCAGACCTTAATTAGCCTGTTCAATATATGGCTTGTTCACAATCATTGTTAGGAAAGACAATGTGATGAAAAATTCAAAGCTTTATAAATACCCAGACTCGTCTAACCTTGTCCCAACAGCAAGCATTGGTTGCCTGCATAGCACTCTGAAAATGAAAGTGATTGAGGCTCATAAAGCAGGAGAAGGCTATAAGAAGATAACAAAGCATTTTCAGGTTGCCATTTCCTCAGTTCGAAATGCAAATAAGACCTGGCAGTTAACAAGAGCAATGGAGGTCAAGATAAGGTCTGGAAGACCAAGAAAAATTTTAGAGTTGGTGGCTCATAGTATTGCTAGAATCAGATCCCCTGCTTGACTGCAAAAGCAAACATAACACCATCTGTAAAAAAAGCTAAAGTTGAAGAGGATGGCTCCTACAAATGAATAATAATCCTAAACTCACCTAAATCCACAAAAGAAAACTACCTCAAAAGGTACAAGCTGAAGGTTTAACCATGGCCCTCACAGTCGCTTGATCTGAACGGCTTTGAAAATCTGTGGATAGACCTCAAAAGAGCAGTGCATGCAAAATTACCCAGGAATCTCACAGAGCTATAACATGTTTGCAAGGAAGAAGTGATGAAAATCCCTTGAAAAAGAATTAAAAGACTATTGGCTACTACAAAAAACATTTACAGGCTGTGATACTTGCCAAACGGGGTTCTAGTAGGTACCATTACAGGGTGTCTGGAGATTTGATTCAGGCCCTTTTCCTTTTTTTTATTTTGAAAATGTAAAAGATGAAAATAAAAGTAAAAGAATATATTTTTTCTTATAAGTCAAAGAGGATGTTTCATCTTTAACTTTGTGTTTTGGAGATAATTTCATCTTCAACTTGTTTACTGTTATTATACTGTTAACTGTTGTTATATATATTTCTTGACCGGGGTGCCCAAACTTTTGCATGCCACTGTAGCTTTTGCTTTTTTAAGTTAATTAAGGGCCTAAATACAAGACGTTTTTTCATCAAATAGAAGAACCATTTACCCAAGCAACAATGCATTAAAGCAGGAGTTGACATTTCTGTATTTTTTGTATTTTTACATTTTTGCCTTTACTAAAGAACTCTTTTTAATGGTGTAGGATATCAAACTATACTATTTTTTTTTCTTTTGTATAGGAGTTATCTGTTGTTTGCCCTGTTTGCCGAGAGCCACTGTCATATGATGTGAACGCTCTGCTTTCATCACCTGCACCAGAGTTCCCTCAGGTACAGACATGTCATACTCTGCACACTCCATACTGTTCACACCTACACTGAATCAGCTGGTCTGTGTATATATGAAGAGGTTTGTCGCTGTTGGAAATGTCACCCAGACAAAGTCGCTCTTGTGTGCCGTGCCAAGCCGTGGACTGCAACACTGTGCCATTGTCTTGTGTACAGTCTGTGTAATTGCACAGTGTTAGCTGGCAGAGATGCCAGAGAGTCTGGATGAATTACTGAATGCCAGCATGTGTCCCCGTTGATCACATGCTGATGTCACATCTGCATCTTTGTTTTGCTCATTTGAAATGCATCGGTCATACTTTACCCCACAGCAAGAAGAGGAAGCTGTAGGTGCTGAATTTAAAAGAAAATGGGAAAGTCTTCAGAAGATTCTGGAACGTCAGAAAGAGAAAGGCGGAGTCATTGACCCTGAGGCAGAGTCTAATCGCTTCTTTATTCACATTAATGATGTAAGCCTCCTTTAAATATTTGCATTAATCGCATGAGATACAGTTTTTACAGAAGTGTCACACTTTACCACTTTACCCTAAATGTAGTAAATCAGTGTTTAATTTTGCTGTAATTTGTGCTGGAGCTATTTTAGCTTGCACAGTTAAGATCAGTTATAGCAGCCATCTTTAAGCCTGCGCTTTGTAAGTTTGTCCATTTTTATTAATATTGTAATTCAGGGTCAGAAACTACATAATTACTTTAGAAATTATTTAACAACTCATCACAGCTCGAGGCATTTGAGTATGTTCAAATGTTAATTGTTGATGTTAATTCTTACATAGTGAGCTTCCATAACTTAGAGCTACATTAGTTTGTAGTGCAAAACTAAATAAGCAAACTTTGAATTCCAAGTATCCTTATGCCATTTTATACAATTGAGATAAAATTACAGGTTAAAATGTGGAAATTGCTCAGAGAACTATTCTTTATATAATGAAGTGAGAAAGCAAAAATGTCTTTTTTCTCTAAGCCTCCCACAGATTCTGACACGGCTGGCCCTGATGCTCCAAACCCTGAATCCAGCCAGCCTTTGCCTTCTGCACCCTCTGACTGCCCCATTGAGACCACTGCTCCTCCGGCCCAGCAGGTTTCTGCCCAATCACAGCGCCGGTTTCCTCACGGTAGGAGGCAGCAGGGGGAGCTTAGAGGAGGTAGAAGAGGTAGAGGAAAAAGAGGTGGAAAGAGTGGACACTCATCTCATGGAACTCCTCCACCTGTAGTAGAAAACCTTGCCAAACTGAGTGTATCATCAGCAGAAAGCGAACACAGTTTACTTAAAAACAGTTTACACCCCCAGAGCAATGACCTACCTGCAGAAAGCACAGAACAAGGACCTTCACTTGAGCACAAGTCAAGCAATGATCCGACAGTCCTGTTTGGAAAGCCAGTAGGTGAGGAATGCACTGACACAAGCCAGCAAGACACCTCTGGAGATAAACCTGAGCAGCAAATAAGCCAGACAAACTTAAACATTACAGAAGAAGGTGCTCACATGATCATAACAGATGGTCAACAAGAGAGAGGTTATCGAGATAGAGGAAGAAGGCATGGACCTAGAGGACCACAGTACAGTCAGTGGCATGAAAGAGCCCCCAGAAGCTCAAACCAATGGGACAATGCTGGAAGCATGTACCACCACAGAGGTGGGAGAGGTCACAGAGTTAGAGGTGGAGGGTTTAGTCATCATCACCGAGGTGGTGGACCCCACAGAGGACCTGGGAAAGGCATGCATCCGAGAAGTGAGACTGAATTTAAGAAGGAAGGGGTTCTATGACAGTGGCAGAAGGGAGGAGCAAAGATGAAAAAGAAGCCTCCTTCCCTCATTTATCAACTGCACCTCCTGCTTAAGAGCGTCCATAATAAAATGCTACACAAGCACCGCAATGAACTCTGCCTCTGTCTGTTTTCTCATTGGCACCTTGCAAAACACTTCTTTCTCTCTCTCTCTCTATCTATATATCTGTATCTGTCTCTCTCTCGCTCACACTCATTCTCATGTGTTTATTGCTACAGAAACTCCGTTATCAGGAAATCCAGCAAACCAGGTATTACAAGGGTTAACAAAATGGCTTTAACGTGTTCTTTACATGAATTGCTAAAGTAAACATGTGGACATCAGTATAAGGTGTGTAATGAGTTTTCTGGATTTTTCTTTATTTTTTAAAAAGGTGCTGAATTTGACATTTTTGCTTTATAAAAAATATTTTTTTATAATAATTTTATTTTACTTTAAATGAGGGAGCTGTGACTGAAAAATTAGAGAATTGGGCTTGAGATCAGTTCAACCCCCTGAACAACAGGACATGGTTAAAATGCTTTTGAGTAAGGCACCTAACCCCTGGCAAGTGTGCTCACTGCCATTAGGGTGAGGAGTTTTTTTTATTATTTCATTTTTTAATATCTGGCTTACCTGAAGGGGGCGTATGAGTTACCGTGTCAAAGTGCGCATGTGCTAACGTGTGTTCGCGGGGTTCGGCGTGTTTTCAGTCAGGTGTTGTGTATTGACGGTGTCGTCATCACTAGCAGCAGCTTCAGCACCGTTAACTGTAGTAGTAGCAGTAATAGAAGCGTGGTGTTGATGATGGAGGACCGGGACTCGGAGGCGGGAGCTCGGGCGACGTTCTGCACTAATGGCAGTGGCGGCGAGGAGGAGGAGCCCGAGGGCCCCGGTGAATCCGCGGGCTCGAGTGCGCCGCGAACCGTTGACGGAGCAACTCTTGGCGGCGGCAGAGAGCAGGAGGTGTCTGTGGAGATCGGCGAGACTTATTTGTGTCAACGTGCTGATAAAACGTGGCGTGAGTGAAAAAATCTGAATTATATGCAACTGAACAATCGCAGATAATCTGTTTATGATCAGAATGTTGTTCTTTAATGTGATAAAGATGTCGTTTGTCAGCTTCTGTTTGTAAACACATCTCTAGTCTTTGTTGTCTTCATAGCAACAGTGACTCGGTCATATAAGTTATTCACGTTATTTAAATGCTGACCGCTAAGATATTATGTTAGCTACTTGTCAACCTGAATATGAGGTAACGTTAACTTAAGTCTTGATTCCACCGCTGAGTAACGTTTAATACGTTAAAGTTTAAAAGGTTCATTTTTAATCTATTTTTGTTACTGTTATGAACTCCATTCTGTTGTCCAGTTTTGAACTTAAGTTCAGATCATTCCTATATTACAGAGTCTTGTGTGTACACGCATTAACCCTCCTGTTGGGTTACCTTTGAACTGTTTCAAGTTAAAATATTGCCTATATATGTATAATACAATATAAGTATTTTATTGGAAAATGCTTCAAAAGAAAAATAAAGCAAGTGTTATCTTTTTGTTTCATTTTGAAAATATGTCTGTGTAGTTCTGGGTTACTGACCCAGCAGAAAAAAGTGAAGTGTGAGGGTGATTAAGGTTAGGGTCCCCACAATAGCCTATGTCCTATTACCCAAATAGAGAGCAAAGAAATACAAGTTCCCACTTTGTGCTATATAGGGTTGGGTAACGTGGGATCCTTTGTCATATGCTATAGAAATCTTGGGAACATAGGACCCTTGGAACATAGATGTACACCCCAGCGTTCCACAGTGGCCATGTTGCTGAGAAGTATTTTTTTTAAGTCAAAGAAATGCCTTAAAGGGATTTTAAACTAAATCAAGTGAAGTTAGAGTTGATGCCCTGATATTGACTTGCTGTTGTGCTTTGTTTGGTTATTTTTGTTGACTTATCATTTCTCCTTTCTAGTTTTGCTCACCAGATATTTTATTTTTTTTTACTTTAGACTCTGCTGAGGTTATCCAGTCCAGGTTAAATGAGCAGGAAGGCAGAGAAGAGTTCTATGTCCACTATGTGGGATGTAAGTGGTTTTATATATTCAGTAGCAGTAGTAATTATTCTCAGCCTATCACTGATCTGTTATAATTATATCATATTAGTGCACCTGATATCTTTTAGCCAGTGCGTAGATCAATACTGACAAATGTTGTGCTCTTCATCCCCTGAACAGTTAACAGAAGGTTGGATGAGTGGGTTGGGAAAGGACGTTTGGCATTGACAAAAACTGTGAAGGATGCAGTGAGGAAGAGTGTGGAGGAAGGTGGGGGAGGAGAGCTTGGGGATCAGCCGGAAAGGAAAATCACAAGAAACCAGAAACGCAAACATGATGAGATCAACCATGTTCAGAAGGTAACAGCAAGTAAAATTCTTTATTTTATATAAAAGAGTTGTACTTTCTTTGGAAGCATATTCTTAACAGTAATGTCACATCACAGAGGAATCTGACAAGGACTGAACACAGCACACAGGTGGTGAAAAAAGCAGAACAGCACCTTCTACAACAGACAGCTGAGGAGGCTTGAAATTAATCCCTGTAGGCTCAGAACCTTTTAAGCAGGTGCTATGGAGAGCGTGCTGATGGCTTTCATCACCAAATGGTATGGGAACTGCATAGCTACAGAGGGGAAATCCCTGCAGAGGGTGGTGCGAACAGCCCAGCACATCACCGGGGTTCATCTCCCAAACCTGCTGGACTCCACCCACACAAGCCACTGACTGTTCTCTCATTCTGAGATTCAGGAGATATAGAAGCATAAATTCCCGAACCAGCCAGTTCTGGGACAGCTTCTTTCCCCAGGCCAACAGGCTACTGAACAGCCAGTAGTATTGATATGAGTCACCATATGGAAAATCAAAACACATCTACTACGCACCTTTTTCACAAGTTTTTCACTGGCCTTTGCACCTGTGTAAGGTGATGACAAAGTTGATTTGATTTTAAATTTGGGGACAGTAAATATTAGATATGTTAAAAGTAGCACAAAGTGTTAGCACAGGTTTGGTTAAAGGGTTGGTTCACTAAAATAAATGTACAGATTCACTTTATCTTAAACAATTTATTGGACAAAACTTTTATTTCTTCTTTTATTTTTGTTGAAGAGTTATGAGGCTGATGTAGAACATACCTAAATGTTTTTTTTGCAGATAAAGGAATGTTAAGTGCCTTTTTCCGGTGAACCATTCTATTAAAAGCAAAACAAATGTTTTGCCTGTGTCCAGTTTAGTCAGTATATGTTCTGTCAAAATTCCAAATTATGCTTTATAGTTTATATAGAAGCTTAACGGAATATTGCTTCGTTGAAGTTATCTGCATTTTTACACTCATCATAGTATGTATGATTTTTTTTTTTCAGACCTATGCAGAGATGGACCCCACCACAGCAGCCCTGGAGAAAGAGCATGAAGCGGTATACCAAACATCTAATTTTAATGATAAAATACAAATGAACTCGTGTAGTAGGACCAACTTTAGCCCTTTTATAAATTTTGGTTATCTGTAGTAGTCTGATCAGAGCAATGTTTCTCCCATTATGGACGGGTTGTGTGTGTGTGTGTCTCATTTTTACTGCATTTTAGCTATAAGCTTTATATTTTGGAAGTGTCGTATTAAACAGGTTTGATGAGTAAGTAGAATTAAAGCTGACTATCATGTCAGCATTCAGACACAAAATTCTAACTCTGTATTCATACTGACTCATTTAAATGAGTACCGCACTGCAATGTATGCTTTCAAAGGTCCTGAAGGTGCTCACTGAAGATATTGAGCTTGACTGAGTGAGAGCAATGCGTGGGCAGATATGGTGTGCAGGGCAGGGGGGCTGCCCACAGCATCTGCAAGCAGCAATTGAAACTCAGACACTCCTCTTGGCTCTGATTGGTTGTGTTGTTGTTTTGTTGTGGATGAATCTTGCAAATGGCATTAGAAGTACTAGAATTTAAAGATTATTTTTCTCATATTCTGCTAAGCAACATTGAGGACAAAGAAACAGTTGAAGCAATCATATACTGGTTACCTACTGCAACTTTAAAGTGTTTTTTAATGTTATTGTTGTTAATATTATTATTATTTTATTATTATTAATGTGTTCTTGATCTTTCTTCTCCAGATCACTAAAGTGAAATATGTTGACAAAATCCAGATTGGAAATTTTGAGATTGATGCCTGGTATTTCTCTCCCTTCCCTGACGACTATGGAAAACAGCCCAAGCTTTGGATTTGTGAATACTGCCTGAAGTACATGAAATATGAAAAGACATTCAGATACCACCTGGTCAGTTCACATTTTTCCTTTGAGCAGTGTTATTGCTTTACAGTTATATAACCACATGGGGTACTGTTAATCTGATCAATACATACTAAGCAAATGATATCAGTTACACACCATTTTGATTTCATTTATTCTTTTTTTCTTTTGCTTATCTTGTAGTCACAGTGTCAGTGGCGGCAGCCCCCCGGAAAGGAAATTTATCGCAGAGGCAATATCTCGGTATATGAGGTGGACGGACGTGACCATAAGGTGAACTCACCTAGATGTTAATATACAAATGGCACGTGAGAGAAGGTTGCATAAGAAACGTTGCTTTGATTATGATTCTGAAGTTGAACTTGACAAAAAGCAGTTTTGTGAGAGGGTTAGTTTCATATTCAAACTAATTCCTGATTATCTGCTTGCAGATATACTGTCAGAACTTGTGTTTGCTAGCCAAGCTCTTCCTGGATCACAAAACACTTTACTTTGACGTGGAGCCATTTATTTTCTATATCCTGACTGAGGTCAACAGACAGGGGGCACACATAGTGGGATACTTCTCCAAGGTGAGGAATCTCAGCTCTTCTGTTTAAACTTGTTCATGCCTTTCAAGCCTGCTTGGCTTTTGGCTTTTGTATTTGTATATGTTTACATTTTTGTTTATTTTGATTTCATATGTTTTCATAAACAGGAAAAGGAATCTCCCGATGGGAATAATGTTGCATGTATCCTCACACTCCCTCCTTACCAACGCAGAGGATATGGAAAATTTCTCATTGCATTCAGTAGGTTTCACCACTGTTTTATTAATCATGATTGATTATACCACAAGTTAAGTTACATCTGACTAGCAGTATGGAGACTTATGTTTTTGTTTTTAGTGTTGAGCACTTGGTAACCTTTAAAGATTTTTGAGATGGCTTTTATACATGCTGCCTTTGTAGCTTTCATGAATGATTAAAGGCACTATTCCCTGTAACGCACTGAACCTAACAGTTCTTTGTGATCTTATTCAATTTTGCTTGTTCATTGATCAACTTAATTTCTTTTCCCTTTTAGGTTATGAATTATCCAAGTTGGAGAGTACAGTGGGTTCTCCAGAGAAGCCTCTGTCAGATTTGGGGAAGTTGAGCTATAGAAGCTACTGGTCGTGGGTACTGCTGGAAATTCTAAGAGATTTCAGAGGAACACTATCCATCAAAGATCTCAGGTAAATTAACAGGGCTCTGTCTCACTTCTATAGTCACAAACACATGGACTTGTACAGTGTATAGATGTCCAAAGGCATCCATCCTTTTTCCAGCATTTCTGACAAAATGAAGGTCTTTACTGCACTAACAGTATTATTACTATGAAGATTTGAATGCATTCAGCCACTATAACATTAGTGATGACAAATTATCAGATAGTTAAACTATGCTTCTGGGGGCATTATATGGGGTTGTACTTTTCTACCAGATGGTTTGGATTGGGCGTATTGTCATGTGCAGCTCTGCATCCCATTATTTTTATTTATTTTTCTATGAGACTGTGCAGTTTTAATACCTGTGCCAGCAATGGGCTCTGGATACCTTTGGACATTAAGTCTATGGTTTAAGCACTGAAAATGCCTGCATAGTCGCAGATGCATTTTAGAATAAAAAATGATGGAAAGTGTTTGTTTTATCCCCAGTCAAATGACAAGCATAACACAGAGTGACATCATCAGCACACTGCAGTCTCTGAACATGGTGAAATACTGGAAGGGCCAGCATGTGATTTGTGTGACCCCGAAACTAGTAGAGGAACATCTGAAGAGCGCACAGTACAAAAAACCACCAATCACAGGTAGAGTCAAAATCAACATCATGCTGTTGAATTGTGATATGATTTTTCCTCAGAGTTTAAAGTGAAGTGCAGAGATGTTTGTTTGTGTTTTAAACTCTTACATATGTGCACTAGGGGGTGTTGTTACATTTGGCAAACTAGAAAACAAACCCAGAAACAACAAAAGAGTCTTATGTTGGGTTATAGTAAAGAGTGGGGAGAAATAAGAACATTAAGATTTAAATTTTTTTGCCTTTTACTTTGACTCCTGTTTTTGGGAGCACATTTGACATGCATCTTTGCAGATGTATAAATCAGCTTTTATGGTTTGTTGATTAGTTCAATGTAAATGCATTAAACTAAACATGCCATTGACTTATAAAAATCAGTCTGTTTTCATTTCCGTAATCCCTATTTTTCTCCTCTTTCTCTCACTCCCTCTCCTTAGTGGACACTTTGTGTCTTAAATGGGCTCCACCTAAACACAAACAAGCCAAGTTCTCCAAGAAATGAGGACCAACACCATGGAGATAATGATCAGACTGAGCAAAAACATCCTGATGAATACTGATCAACAAAAGTTGTTCTGTATTAAAGTGTTCATTAAAGAGGGAAGATGTAAGACTGTACATTACTTTTTTTTAATAAATGAGAAATAGTGATATTCACTTTACTTCCCTTGTCAGTCTGTTGCTTTTTATTTTAGGACCTGTATCACTTTGAAGTTTCATGCTGGTGGAAAAGGGTTTAGTTCATTTTGCACGAAGCTCCAAAATCCCTCAAACAGTTGGCTGAATTATTTATATGACAATATGGAATTACCTATTGCTCAGGTGAGCCTGGTAGGTGTGAGCTGAAAGGTGATCCTGCATTTGAGACTAACCTGAAAGGAAATGTTTGCCATCATATAAGTAAAGGAATGTTGAAACCATAGGATGCCATTAATGTGCCTTGTGGAGGGAGAAAGATACGTCTTGTGTATAAACTCAGGCTTTAGTGGGAGATATTTTTTATTTCAGAATAACTCAACAAATTTCATAAAGATTTTGGTCATAAATGTGTGAACTAATAGCATATTTGTTAATTCAGTAATGTACTGTGGGGTAGCTTTTAGATGCATCAGATAATTCTAAATGACCTCTGAACAATTCTGAGAATGTTTCAGTAAAGTAGAGCATCAAAGATTCAGAATAAGCAGAATTGTTGGTGGAAATCTAATTTAAAACAACAATTGTGCAATAGACCTTAATATAGTCTACATGAAATGAGAGAACAAATTTTATATTTAGTTTTCTTTCAGCAAATGTTGATTTGACTACTCTGGGCTGATTGGTTGAACGTTTGGAGCAGCTGTACTAGAAGAACACAATCCTTTTTTAATAGTAATTAACTATTTGATATTTCCCTCTGCATTTAATTTACTTGGCTTTGTAAATTTGTGCTGAGTTTAGAAAATGTGTCTTCGTTGATATGTATATATTTTTTACTGCTTCTAATAAATTCCTGTGTGTGTGAATATATACAATTCTACTTGTATGGGGCAAAGAGTAGTTGTTTGTTTATTGTTTGAGCATATTGGTGCTGCTTAATTTGTTGTCCTCATCATTGGTCACTTTCTGACCACAGCATCACTGTTATATGTTATGGGATATTTTTCCCATTTTGCCCTGCTGTTTTTGTGTTAAACTCGGGTATGGCTGCAGTACACTGGGGACGCTGTTATGACGTGGCGCTTTTTGATTGGCTGCTGTTGTCACGGTAGCGCCCCTCCCGTTTAAATTACTACCTGTGGGCCTCCAAACCTGCAGCATCTCGGAGCAGCACAAAGAGCAGTTAGATGAAGCTAAAACGGACAGTTTTGACCACAGATCCCACCTCAGACATTAGGACGGGAATAGTTAAAAAATCTTTATAATATTCACAACATAAACGCGAATGAAGATTGAATTTTCACTTCTTGGTGGTTTTTGATCTTCTTTAGGTAAGAACACTCAGCTGATCTTTGTTTTTGTCTGTTCATGTAGCCGAAAGTGAGATCTGTTGAACGCTTCTCCCCTGTTTATCCCTTTAATGTAACGTATGCAGCAATAAATCTGGTTACTGATGAGATATAACAGGTTAAATGAATATTATAAATATAAGATAAATTCACTATATCTCCATGTCTGTAGATGCATTAGATGAGGTACTGAAACACAATAAGAGAACAACAATACCCTATAACAGGATAAAAGATTTACAATGAAATGTGTAACATGAAATGATGTAGAAAAATACTGTAGATTACAAATTAAGATATACATAGCATTTTGTATTAGCAAGTAATTTCAGACAATGTGCTTGCCTAATAAAATACAGATCACACACCCCTTCTGGGTATTCAGTGGTTTTTCATTACTTAAAAATGGTTTGCATTGTAAATTAACTTTAAAATCATCCAAACTATGAACAAATACATATGAAATTATTTAGTAAACAAACAAGTGTTAAACAAACCAGAATATGTTTATATTTTACATTCTTCACAGTAGGCACCTCTTGCTTAGATGCAGTTTTCTTGGCATTTTTTCAGTCAGCTCTATGAGGTAGTCACCTGGAATGGCTTTCAGTTAACAGCTGTGCCTTGTCCAGAGTTCATGACTTGCATTTCTTGCCTCTTAATGTGTTTGAGACATCAGTTGTGTTCCTACTTTGAAGAATCTAAAATCTAAAACATTTTGGTTTGTTTAACACTTTTAAGTTTATTACATGATTCCTTATGTGTTCCTTCATGATCTGGAGGACTTTAGTATTCATTTACAATGTAGGGAAAAAAGAAAGAAATTGAATAAGAAGGTGTGTCCAAACTTTTGACAGCATATACACACACACACACACACACACACACACACACGTGAGATAGAGAGAGAATTTATGTATGAATACAGGTTATTGTATTTGGAAATACTGGAGTCAGTTAATTAAGACCACTTCAGATAGCTAATAGTAGAGTCAAGTAGTGTTTATAATGCTATTGTAATGGCTTTGTTCACAGACATGTTGTCTTCTGGGATACAGGTGTTTTTTGTGCTGGTTGCTATAGGTGAGTCAGCTTTATTGCATCTGTTATTCAGCGCACTGTCCAATTGGAAGGAATTCAAGTCTTCCTGAATTAAGAGATACCACTGTCACTGTGATCCAGTCAGTGAGAATCTTTTCATTCTTCATCTACATCATCTCCAGGCAATTAAGAAAGAAATCATTTATAACATGCTCTCTCTGCCATGCAGAAAGCACCATTATTTATCATTTCCAGTAGTTATATCAATACAACTAAAGCTGTTTTCACAAACAAGAAAATATGTTGTGATCTCATAAAAATAGCTTTGTTATCTGGAGAGCACAAGAAAATGTCAGCTCTAATAATGAAGGCTCTAAACACAAGACTGGAATGTAATCTTCAAAAAGTAGATTTATAGATATGGAAGCCCATTTATACCACTTAAAATGCAAACATAGAATATACAGTATTTGACATTTTCTTCATTGAACTATGTCATTATTTAGAGATATTTACTCATTGAAAAGTAATCTCATTATTTTAACATACAATACTGAATATACACAAATAATCTGTGCCCTAGAATAATGCACACACTCTAACTTTAGAAGGGTCTACAGTAGTAGGGAGGGGAGTAGAAGAACAGCATTACTGACCTAATTTTTGACCAGTATGCGCACACTAATTTTTAGGCAACAATTTTTTAAGTGTGCTGATTATTTGAGTATGTACTATAATATCTAAATGTAATTACCTCTTTTGTACATCACTCTAGATAAGAGTATCTGCCATATGCCTTAAACATTAACATTTTAAAAAAATTAGATTGTATTGTTCAGTTATTATATATCAATATAATTGCATAGCAATTCACTTCATAATCAAAAAATAATAATTAAGATATTTTTTGGCAGAAATGGGCTTCTATATACAGCAGAAGGAAAATTGTTCATAACTTTTAATGTAAGTTAATGTAAAAAGATTTTATTTTGAGTAAATTTGGACCATTTGTTTTGCTCTGTTTCTCATAAAAAGTCTGACAGTGTAAAGGGCACCTGTTGTGCTCAAATGATGTAGAAAAACAAACATTTAGAAACAATGGTGTTAAATTGCTTTCATAGGATATCATTTTCTCAGGTATTTAAGATGCTTGTAGAGTACTATTCTCCTATATACCATACTGTAAATACATATACTGTACACACTAGCACATCTCTAAAATTAGAATATCATGAAAAAGTTACATTTTGTTCTTAATTTAATTCAAAAGGTAAACTGTCATATGTTATATTCATTACACATAAAGACTTTTGTTTTACTGTTGATATTGTTGAATAGTAATTTACTCAAAATGAAATATTCTAATAATGAGATTCTGGATTTCTGATTTTCATGAGCTAGAAGTCAAACTAGTCAATAGTCAATCAAAAACATGTAATGAATAGAACATATATGACAGTTTATCTTTTTGACTTCAACTATGAACAAAAATGATACTAGTTACTAAAACACTAGTTTTCATGCACATTCTCTCAAACATGCAGGTGTGTGGCTCATACAGATAAGTGTGGCTCAAGGTAATTATAAAATCACTCTACACTCGTTCTCCTTTCTGTATTTTCCATCTTTGAGATCTGCATCCACATGTTCACTGATGTTCTTGCTGCAGTATGTGGAAGGCCTTTTCTGCTGAACCGGATTGTGGGAGGCAGTGATGCTCGAGAGGGAGCCTGGCCATGGCAGGTGGACATTCAGCTGACACAGGATGGTCATGTATGTGGAGGATCCCTCATCTCCAGAGACTGGGTCCTGTCTGCTGCTCACTGCTTTCCAAAGTAAGCAGTGGATCTGCTGCTCATGCATATAAAGCCACTCAAGCCTGTGTTACACTGATTTTTCCACCATTCAGCCCTGTTTCTTTCCCTTTCATTAGCTAATATGTGATGGGTGGACCCTTCTCAGAGACTGACATGGTAGAGTGTGGTGCTGGTACTTTCAGAAATACTGGGTGTTCTTTATTTCTGTTTTTTCTTAACATACATCAGTATAACTGCTAGACTGAGAATGGTGCACTACCCAAATATTTTTTTAAAAATGAGGAGCTCTGGTTTAAACTGGTCAATAATGAAGGTCTAGAAGATGGACAACCCATCAGCAGATAAGTCTCTAATTGTACACCAGCAAGGTGGAGCTACGAGAGGATTTTCATGTCATTAGTCATGTATGCTCTCCATTTCTCTTCAGCCCTTCAGAAGTGTCCTCATATCGTCTCTACATGGGTCGCTATCAACTGAATGGTAATCACCAGTTTGAAATGTCCAGCACTGTGAAGAGAGTTGTGATACCTGATGGTTACTCCATACCGCAGGGGGGCAGGGACATAGCACTGGTCCAGCTGAACAAACCAGTCAACTGGACAGACAGAATTCAACCTGTGTGTCTACCGGACCCTACACTGCAGTTCTACAGTGGTACTCTGTGCTATGTCACCGGCTGGGGGGACGTACAGGAGGGAGGTGAGCAGAAAGGATCACACTGATATCAGTGACATATTTTTTTCATTCATTACAGAATAATCCTGCAGAAAGCATATACAGCAAAGAAAACAGGGAAATGTGGCGGAAATTGTACATAAAGAAAAAAATTATTAATTATTAGTCAATATTAAATACATTACTTAAAAATAATTATAAATATTTTATTAATAATTAATAGTTACTATTAATAATATACTAATAATAACTACTAATCATTATTAGTCATATGAAAATGATAAAATTGATATTAATATTAATCATTAATAACATATGAATACATTATTAAATATTAATAAACTGTTTAAAGCATGTCACATAACATTACCACCTAAATCTGTTTCACCTTGTTTGTCAACTTCACTCCAATTCATTGCCACCAATTTTACACTTATTTTTGGAATGTGTGGTCAATAGACGTCATTTACACAGAATAATACCTAGAATTATACTGTATATACATGTTATATACACAGAATTATAAATAGAATTATATATATTATATATGTGTGTATTATATATTATATACACAGAATGATGAGATCTGTTACTGCTCTCTGATTGGCTGTTTGCTGTGAATTCCAAGGCAAGAACATAAAATGATTCATGCACACTCCACTAAAAGGAAGAAAGAACATCAATGAGTGCTGTGAATCATGCTTTCACACTGAAAAAGTGTGCTCTTGACTCTTTGGCAGTGAACCAGATGCAGTGACAGTGAGGACAACCAATCACATCTTAGTAACAAAGGGCAGACCCAATCAATGAGCTTGTCAGTGCTGTACAGGGAAACAGGCTTCAGCTTGAGTGGCCTGCTTTCCGCTGGGTCCTAGAGCTTGACTTGTCTCTGTTTAATATAGCACAACATTGTTTTTGGATGGTAAAAACTGCAGGGGACCAAAATTGCCTTTTGAAAAAGTGCAGGGGACATGTCCCCATCCCCTAACCCCAACTCAAATAAGTCAGTGTCTGTGGTGGTAATGATCATTGAAGAACAATGTGTACAGAGAAACAGATGGACTACAGTCTGTAATTGTAGAACTACAAAGTTCTCTTATATGGTCAGTGGAGCTGAAAAATGGTGTAGATATGTGTACCTAATGAAGTGGCCATGTCAGGATTTTTTTCTCAAGAGGAAACTTCAGTGTTGGATCTATCAATACTTCAGGCATGACTAAGCAAATACAGCAGATATGTATTTTTAGAGGGTTTAGCATCCACGAGGTTCCTGGCTTGTCATCTGTGTGAACTCCAGTGGTCATGTTTACTAAGGCAAGTTAAAAAACAATGGAGTCATTTTGACTGAAGTAGCACTCAGGTTAACAAGGACAAACGTGACAGTGTTGAGATCATGACTGGTAAGCTGAGAACATAAATAGAGTGTAAGAAGAGGGACAGAGGCCATTGTGCTCTCCAGGTGTGTTCACAGTGGACCTTCTTTGTACTTGCAGTGGTGGGAAAGTTCCTGTTGTGAAGTTAATTCTGTTTTTGCAAAGCTTGAGAGATGTCTTGAGACATTTTATTTGTATTCATGACCAGTAACCCTTTATGTTGGTGAGAGTCTGTTCTGTGTAGACTGAGGCGGTTCCAGAGACAGAAATACTGAATTATAACACAATAGAATAGAAATAAAGAATTTTAATTTTAGGCAGAATACTTTGCATTGCTGAATATTTGGTACGTCCAGGGGCGGATTTAACCAACACGCAAACCACGCAATTGCTTGGGGCCCTGGAGATCAGGGGGCCCCCTGCTGGCCAAAAGAGGTTGGCAAGAAAAGACCGTTTTGGTTCTCTGCTGATTTTTTCGTCCAAAAACAGTGTCACGCTATATGAAAAAGTGACAGGTTGAGCACTAGGACCCAGCACAAACAGCCACTCAGTTGGAATTATTATTCTTTAGTCCGGCTTATTTCTCTTTAGACCGCCCACAAGCTCATTGGCTCTGTTCTTGCTAACGTGTGATTGGCGGTCACTCTGTCAGCGTCTGGACTTTCAAACCATCCATCCATCCATCCATTATCACACCTGCTTAACCCTTATCAAGGTCGCTGTGATGATTTGGCCTGTAGTCCATGTTCACCTGCTACACACTCTCTGTGTGTGTGTGTGTGTGTGTGTGTGTGTGTGTGTGTGTGCGCGCGTGTCTACCAGTCTGTGATAAGCCATCCCGTTTTAAGTTTAACTATTATCAAAATAATTCAGAATTTCTGCTTATTTTTACTGAAAAATGAGGTATAATTATGGGTAAATGAGGTCTATTGACTGTACAGTCCAAACATAAGTGTAAAATTGGTGTTAATGAATTGGAGTGAAGTTGATAAACAAGGTGTAACAGAATTTGGTGATAATTTTATATTACATGATTTTAACAGTTTATTAATATTTAGTAATTAATATTTAATTAATGATTAATATTATTTTAATAATAATAATAATAATAATAATAATAATAATTTTTATATATAAATATAAATATTATGAATAATAATGTTTAAGTAATGTTTAAAATGTATGTATAATAATTAATATTTATTAATAATCAATAATAATAATTTAATTTATGTTTAAACCTGTACCGCACCATAACCATAAAAAAGAATCTGTTTGATCAGGGCCCCCAGACATGACATTGCTTGTGGCCCCAGAACTTCCAAATCCACCCCTGGGTACACTATTAAAGAGCCACCTAAACCACCTCCAATGGCTGCTAGTCTGCACCAGAACACACATTAGCTATCAGGCAGAGAGGTGATGAGAGCCTAAGCCAGTTTTTGAAGACATTTAAGGAAATTTAGCCAGGCCATCAGGGGAACTCCGCTACTATTTTAGTGGAAATGACCAGCAATGTTTTTCTGATATTCTGTACACTTTTATGTCTTATCTGACATAGGCACAATTGTCCTCATCAGTGCACTGGGGCATTGGGATACACACAAGAATAATGCCGAATAGTGAACCTACCAATGCGACTAACACAAGCTTTTCTTGGAGGTCTCCTATTCAGAAAATAGACTGAATATAAAAACTGGACACAGCGACAGTCTAAGAAAAGTGAAGCCAAAATGTCCCTGATGTCCTCTAGTGGCTGGTGTTTGAGCTGTGTACTGTGCATGCTGTGGTTGCAATTTGCATCTAACGCAATTTGGCGGCATCCTTTTCATGCTGACTAAATCATCACACACTTCATTCAAACTATGTTGAGTTGTTCCGAAATCTCAAATTGACATGCTTGTATTTTCGTGCTGCTGTGCTCTCTTCTCTTCAACAGTCCCTCTTTCTGGCATTGGGACACTGCGGGAAGTTGTAGTGCCTATTATTGACCAAGCGTCCTGCAACAGCATGTACAGGATCCAGTCCTCTATCTCTGAAAAAGTAGACATTCTCTCAGATATGATCTGTGCTGGATACAAAGAAGGAGGAAAAGACTCATGCCAGGTAGATTAAACACCTGAATATGCTCATTCTTCCTCAGGAAAATCTAAACATCTCTGTGTGTAATGTCTCACACACTTGCATTAACGTTTGCATAAGAACATAATCATATACACTACCAGGCAGAAGTCTGGACACACCTTCTGGACATTCAGTGTTTTTTCTTTTTTTAAATTGTCTGCATTGTAGATTAATACTAAAATCATCCAAACTATGAATAAATGCATATGTAATTATTTAGTAAACAAAACAGTGTTAAACAAACCAGAATATGTTTATATTTTACGTTCTTCAAAGTAGGCATCTCTTGTTTAGATGCAGCTTTCTTGGCATTTTCTCAGTGAGCTTTATGAGGTAGTCACCTGGAATGGCTTTCAGTTAACAGCTGTGCCTTGTCAAGAGTTCATGACTTGCATTTCTTGCCTCTTAATGTGTTTGAGACCATTAGTTGTATTGCTTCGTAGTCTGAATGACTTCAGTATTAATTTACAATGTAGGAAATAATTAAAAATAAAAACTTTGAATAAGAACGTGTGTCCAGACATTTGACTAATACTGTGAGTGTAAATCTGTTTTTTTTTTTCAGGGTGACTCTGGAGGACCCCTTGTTTGTCCTGTAGGAAACAGGACATGGATTCAGGCGGGGATTGTGAGTTTTGGGCTAGGATGTGCTCAACAAAACAGACCCGGGGTTTATGCCAAAGTATCTAGCTTTGCTAGCCTGATCCGCTCCACAGTACCGGATGCCCAGCTGATGGGTCGGGCCTGTACCTCTGTAGCTGAAGACTTTTTAGTGCTCAGTCTCAGCCTAACATCAATACTTCTGGGGACGCAGTGGACTTAATGGTGTAGTTCAGAAGTGAACACTATGAAACTGAAGCTCAGCCCCCTTCACACACATTTAAATGATTGTGGTTACGAATGGTTCAGTATTGTAATAGCAAACAAATATTATTTGTATGGTGGCTACACTGTTACTTAAAACTGAACTTAAAGCAACATACTCAAGTCTCTGTATGGCAAAGGTTAATGTTACTGTTAATGGCAGTTAGCTTTCTACTATTTATCTGGACGCATAGCTAGAAGACTGTCATTTTACTGATCTTATTGGTGACAGAATTAACTGTCATCCAATCAAACTTAACAGTTTGAGCAGAAAAAATAACAGGATGTTATTATAAGCTTTCTTGGACACCTAAAAAGAGGAATTCTTTGTTCACTGAAAACCATTCAAATTATATTTGATAGCCTTTGCTTTAGTGTTTTAATAGAGAAGTTTATTTTTTCAACATTTGTGCAAACTTTAATAGCTGAGATGTAAACAACTCATTCACATGATCTAATATGATATTGTGTATTGTAGGTAAACTTAGGTTTTTTACAGTGATTGAGATCACACAAATCAGCACAAATATGGTCATTTTATTTACGAGCTCCATTTCCAGAAACGTTTGAGACACTTTCTCAAAATGCAATAAAACTGTATCAAATTTGTTTATACATTTGAACTTTTATTTAACAGATAAAAGGACAAAGAAAATATGTTCAGTGTTTTCAGTGTCAAACGTTGATGCCTGGACAACACTTAAAAAAGCTGGGGCAGAGGCATGTTTACCACTCTGTCACATCACCTTTTTTTAAATTATACTTTTATATTCTTTGGGAAGTGAACATACTAACATACTAAAAGTTGCAGTTTTAGATGTGAGCTATTCAGCAGCCTGAAGTTGTCATTGTTTGATACTTTTCATGATGTGCCAGACAGTATGACACAGATCTGGACTGGCAGGCAGGCCAACCAAGCTCACTCACTATATGTCTACAAAGCCACACTGTTGTAACTCGTGCAGAATGAGATGTACAATTGTGCTGGCGAGTTCCTAGGATAAGATGTCTGGACATCAGCATATGTTTCTCCAAAATTACCCATATAAGCCTCCTCATCACTGGTACCTTCACATATGTGCAGATCACCCATGTTGTGGGCACTGATGCACCCCCCATGTACTGTAAACAAAAATGCTGGTTTTTATTGCCAACAGTCTGGATGTTTTTTTCTAGAATCTGACTAATCTAGGCACCTCGACGATTGCTTAATGCAGTTTCAGGTAGCATTTATTGATGCAGTGGTGGACTGTGTTAAGGGACAATGATTTTCCAAAATACTCCTGTGCTCATGTGACTATGTCCTTTATGGTAGCATAATGGATTCTCAAACAACACCAGAGGGCCCACACATATTCAGTGGTTTCTGCCTTTGGCCTTTACGCACTAAGATTTCCACTGACTACCTGAATCTTTTCATGATATTGTGAACTGTAGATAGTGAAAGATGTAAATTCTTTGCAAACTTGTGCTGAGAAACATTGCTCTTGACTGGTAGTTCTCTCATCAAATTTAGTCCAAAGTGGTGAATTTTGCAAAAACTAAGACATTTGTGGCTGCTACTTTTATACTCGGTCTTGATGACCTCACCTGTTACCAGTTAAACTGCTAATTGTGGAACCTTCCAGAACAGTGTTACTTTTTCAGTCTTTTAAGACAAATTTTCTATCTTATTTTGCCTCAGTCCTCAATTTTTTAATTTGAGTGAATTAACAAATGACACATTTCAGTTTTTATTGCACTTTTACATAACTTTGAACAACAACATCAACACTTACATCACTTTTTAGAAAGTGTCCCAACTTTTCTGGGTTTGTACTATAATGGTAAATAATGGCAACATAGTGATAAAGTTTATTTTACATGCCCAGCATGTTCTCCACAATTATTGAATAAAAAAATGTGTTCCTCTGAAATCTTCTCAAAACTATCATAAAACAATGTCTCGTTACATTCATGTTTTTGGAACCATTTTTATGTAATAGCTCTCTGGCAGCTTTGAACAATTCTAAGTTTATCAAAAATTCAATCTGATTACTTTTTTACATCTTAACCACTTCACTGTGCTGAGAATCGGACAAATCATTACTGAGTGTTCATAGAGAGAGGGCGCAAGAAAAAGTAATTGCTAACTATACATTAATTTGATAAGGAAAAGTTAAAGAAAACACTTTAATCAGCATTTTCATGTGAGAAACAGTTCTAAAAAAGAAATAGGATGGGAAGCATTTTATTGATCTAGCACCTGTAGTGTACACCATATAAGATGGACTTTTCTATATCTTCTTCCTAATTTCCATAGCTTTGGGCAGTAAAAGTATTTGCTGTTACTCACAGCATCTAATTGAGTGTGTGTGGTGGGAGGTGGGGATGACTAATCCTGGAAAAGTGGGGAGATCATTTGCCTCTTTGTTTCCAATGAAAACTACACCTTTGGACGTCCCACACCTAACACTGGACTACAGAAGTTAAACTACACCAGCTCCCTGCACATTTCTCACTGAGCCAAGCTGCCAGAGGACTGGTGAACATGTTATAAGTTGCTATTATAAAGGTAACTGTGATTGTAATCAATGCAAAGCGAATGATGATGAGTGTTTTTAAAGAAATGCTTCACCTGGAAATCATATTTACCACATTTTCACTAAACCCACATGTACAGTGGCACTGCTGTTGCTGATTTGCCAAGACCAATGATTTTGATTCTTTAGAGTTGGAGGTGCAAGGCTAACAAACACTAGAACTCAATAGTCACTTAAACAGCCCAGTCATTTAAAACATAAATGGGCGGCACGGTGGCTTAGTGGTTAGCACGTTCGCCTCTCAGCGCTGAGGTCTTGGGTTCGAGTCCACATCTGAGCGGAGTTTCCATGTTCTCCCCGTGTCTGCGTGGGTTTCATCCGGGGACTCCGGTTTCCTCCCACAGTCCAAAAACATGGAGATCTGGTGAATTGGATACTCTAAAAGTACCCTGGTGTG
>BRDA01003662.1:44760-97453 GCA_036984385.1 Crenuchus spilurus
GGTAAAAATGGCCTTGTCCCAACTTTTTTGGGATTTGTTGATGCCATGAAATTTTGAAAGAACATATTTTTCTTTTAAAATGATACATTCTCTCAATTTCAACTTTTGATCTGTGATTTGTGTTCTATTCTGAATAAAATATTAGATGTTGGCACCTCCACATCATTGCATTCAGTTTTTATTCACAATTTGTTTAGTGTCCCAACTTTTTTGGAATCCGGTTTGTATTTTGTTGTTATGAAAATGAAATGGACTTTATTAAGTGCTGTATGTATGTACATTTTTGTAGGATTTTTTTCCTTTTTGAGGTATTCAGTTTGGGTTACATTTTAAAGTTTGTAACAAACCAATTTTCTGTTCCCAGTTATGGTAGCAGCAGTCAGTCATCCAGCTTTGGGCAGCAGCAGGGAGGAGGTGGCTATGGGAGTCAGAGCGGTAGTTATGGTGGCAGTGGAGGACAAAGTGGGGGATATGGAGGCAGTGGAGGACAACAACAACATTCTTCCCAGCATGGAGGGAGCCCTTATAGCCAGCCCTCCAGTTACAGTTCAACTACACCTCAAAGCTATGGACAGGGAGGAGGTGAGTGTGAAAGTACTGTTTTACTGTCTGAGGAAGTGGACTTCCATGTTTGTAGGTCTTTAAATTTTTTTGAAAGCCAAAAGGATTTACACTCGCCAGTGTGTGTAAATGGAGTGTGTTGATTGTAAAGCATCCTTGGGTTTGAGAAAGGCACTATATAAGTGTAACAATCATTCATTCATTCATTCATCATTCATTCATTTAACATTGTGCACCATAGATCAAAGAAAGGATGGACAATATTATATTTTAACTTCTTGGTTAATGTTACATGGCTTTTTCACAGTATTCAATATGTGTTGTGATTGTCTGCTTTTCAAAGGCTTGAAAGCAAGTTGTAACAGACACAATGCCAGGTTTCCCACCTCTGTTTTGAAACGTTCAGATTTAACATTTCTGAATTTGTTCCAGGGTACAATCAGGATACCCCACCCATGACTGGAAGCGGAGGAGGTTATGGTGGTCAGGATGGTGGATACAGCCAGGATGGGCGAGGTGGACGTGGTCGTGGAGGAGGTTTTGGAGGTCGTGGGTCAGGTGGATTTGACAGAGGGGGTCGTGGAGGACCCAGAGGCAGAGGAGGAATGGGGTAAGAACTTTATTTGCATTTTGCTCCCTATCCATATTTCTCACCTGTAAACATCAGTGTTTCATATTAGGACAATATGGAACAGAAAATTGTGGTAAAATAGGTAGTACATGAAATGCTGTGGTATAATTTATGCTCAAAATTTCAGTGCTTGGTTTCTTTGTATATTAGTAAAATGGAAAGAGCTGTAAATAAGGCATACATTGTGTCCTGTGCAAAGCAATTACTCTTAAACTATAGTGTGGAAATTCAGAGGGATTCTGAAGGTAACACTTTGGAGCCACTACACTCTGGTCAATAGCAAAGTGTCTTTGTAAAAATCCAAACTCTGGAGTTTAATCACTAAATCACCTGTTTAAACATGGCAAGTGAAGACCTGAATGGAGAAATGATGAATATGTTTGGTTTTGGAATTGCTGTAAGTAAAAACGTTGGGTTACATTTATTATCTTCCTCTTTTGGGCTGTCTGAGATGACATGTTCATCAGGCAAAAAATATTTCCCGCACAAGTTTGCACTGCATGATGATGTATGAGGTGTAAATGTACTCCTTGAGCATTGTTATATGGCATCCATGATGACCAGGCTTCCCCATGGTTTTCATATTGAGAAGATGTTAAGAATTGAGACTCAGTTGTCAACAATGGCACATTTGCTATTTTCAGACATGTAAATGTCACAATTAAAATGATGCAGCTGAAATCAACACTGGTTAATGAGTGATAAAAATGAGATGTATGTCATCATCCACAAACAGAAGAAGAGGTTTGTTCAGCAAAAAAAACCAAAAAACATTTAAGACTATTGTGTGATCACACGCAAAATAACACCATGTGTCAATTTATTATTTTAGTGGTAGAGATCGTTTCCAGCTTTCACCTACAGCTGTTCCTTTGTAACTTTCCACATCACTCCTGTGCTCCATGCCCTTTTACACTTTGACCTCCATCCTCTCCGTTAGGATCACTGTGTGATGTAATGTTTTAACGAAATCTCTAAATCTCCTTCTAGGCTCTTGGTTCTTCAGTGTTCTCCTATTTTTCCTTTTTGAAGAATGGGAGACCAACAGGATTAGTTATTCGCATATCTGTTGGGAAAGTTAGGGTTGATTAGGGGGGGAAACTATACTCCAGTCCTGAGAAGTAGTACTTTCTTTACAGGTAACATCAATACATGAATGATTACTTCTAATTGAATTGGATCTGAAAAATAAAGGTCCAGATGAAGTAAATGAGTCAGTTACCTATACTAATTTCATTATTTGACCTTGAAAGTGACGAGTCTAAAGTAATATGAAATTGGGTCAGCTGGTAAGGAATTGAGTTTGGTCATTCATACTGAGAAACTGAGAGGTATGAAATGATATGCAACTGTAGTTAAAATTGAGACTGTCATTGAGAACAAGGAGCCTCAGTGATTGTGTTGGAGAACCATTTTACTGCATGCTATTCAGTGACAGTCCAAAATGGTGTCATGGATCACCCTGTGGGCACTGAGATGGAAGCTTTGGTTAATTGAAAGATGACAGTGAGTAAAGGGGAGGGGTGGAGACGTAATAGGAAGTTTTGTTTTGAAGAATGATAAGAGGGAGCCCTTCCCAACATCGAGTGATATGGGGCACCAGCCTCATCAACCTTCAATTCGTCTTGCTTCTCTTTCCCTCTCCATCAGAATGGGCGATCGTGGAGGATTCAATAAGTTTGGTGGTAAGTGACAAACTCTTAGGAACTTCAGGGGGTTTCAAGCGTGCTTGATTTTAGGAGGGAGTGGGAACTGGTAACCTCACAGAAAAGTGCTAATGGTAATTTGATTTGTGTTGGATTTGTTGGATTACGTGTCTCCGGTAGAAAGACAAGCGTGCAACTGGACTTTACGTGGTGGAATGGTAACACCATTGTTGTTCGGTCGTGTATTGTTCTGAAAAACTACAATCTCAAGCTTTTTGAGTGCGCTACACATCATGCTAACAATTTAACCAAATGCCATCACTGACCCTTGAACACACAAAATTGACTTTTTTTGTGACTGTCATTTAGAAATGGTGCAGTATTTGTCTCCTATTAAACTCAAGTCTTTTGGGAATGGAAGAGACCAGAGATGATTTTTGAAATTTCCTTTCTTTGGCCTATGTATGTATCTGGTATACAACAAGTGAAAGCATTTCTAATGTATTTGTTAATGATAGAAATGGTGCCTGTCTAACTTATAGACATCACAAGAGGCTAAAGGGAGTATGGTGACTCATCCCTACAGAAAAAGAAAAGAAAAACAGTTTCTAATGCATCATAAAGCCAATGTTTAGTTTCTTTTAGTGGTTTTATTTACGTCTGCATGCATTCTGGCAGACAATTTTGCAGTTAACATACTGAATACTGAAAGGTTTTATTTTTGTTTTATGTGTTTTTTTAATGCTAGATTTTCATTATCATATTGGCCAACAGCCATTGCAAGGGGTGATGGATTATTTTTACAAATAGATCACAAGAAGAAAAAGCTCTACACATTCAAACTGGACTGAATATTTCAACAAGTCTGAAAACCACTCTGCTTGAATACTGCCTCAGCTGTGATGTCATGTACATCATCTTGGTCTCATAAACCATCTGTTTTTAATAGACACACAAAGAATGGATCACAGTGCTTATTGGAGGAGTGCTGGACTTTGCCTGTATCATGTCACATGGTTGTATTAAGTCATCTGAGAATTGAGTCACCTCATATGACCATGAGGAATGCTGGTGTTTTTGTTCAACTGTTTGAGAAGTTGAATCCAGAGTATACAACTGTGTTCGGTACAGCCTCGGACGATGCAGTCATGCTAATATGGTAGATGGAGAAGGTTGCTTCTGGATCTTTCAAACCTAAAAATGGCAGGATCAGAAATAATGGTTTGACAGATGGTGGTCACAAGTGCAACAGCAATGGTGGTTAAAAATGGTTGAAACAATGGTGGCACCTCTCAATGCTCTCTGAATTGTCCTCTGGAGATGAGGACTGTCTGCCAGGCAAAATGACACAAGGTCTGGGAAATTGCAAATTTCATGAAACATTGTTACTCTAATCACTGAGCCTGCAAAGTTGGGTAATGTAAACAACCATGAACAAGAATGGAATATGGGATCATACAAGAACTGTATACTAAGTGCCATGGTACTGATGGTTGAATAATTGAGTTCATATTATACATTGGGACAGATGGTTGGGAAACTATGGTAATATGAGATTTCTGACCTCAGTATGTAATTATGGACTGTTTTTGATGGTCTACAATACTTTTTCATTGATGAGAAGAGAAAATAGCCCTTCAGACATGAAGGCACTTGGTGGGATGCTTCATCCACCTGGAAGAACTGAAGCATGGTAGCAAAAATGGCTAATGGGTCTGGATTTTGAAGTGTATGGGGGACTGAAAGGTATTTTAAGTTGTTTCTTTGGACTAGGGTTCAATGTCACTCACAAGAAATAATTAGGGTTGATTTGCACATCTGAATTCAAGAGGATTCCTTACTTTCAGTTGGTTGAATAGTAGTCACTGAAAATGCATTTTTGTTTTAAAGTAATGTGGTTTCTTTGATAAAAGGAGAAAAAAATGTGTGGGTTTGTCAGGCTTTATTAGTTCAAATTACTTTTGTGTCTGCATGTTTTGCCATTTAACGTTGTGGTACTTAACAGACATGTATTGTAAACTGAGTAAAGTTAGATTGTCATGCATTTTAATCACAGTATGTAATTTTTATTTTTAAAAATTACATTTTATTAGTATAAAGGTGTGTATGTCTTTAGTGTGTTCATGTGGGCATTAGTGATAATACTTTGTGCTTTACTCCAAAGGACCACGGGACCATGGACCCGGTGGGCCCAACAGTAAGTGAAACCTTCATCCTTATAGACAACGTAGTTCTCACCTTTTTAATTACAGATACTTGGTACTTGCTGAAGAATTGTTGATTTGAATATTGATGTTTTTGTGTTACAGTGCAGGAGCAGGATAACTCTGATAACAACACCATCTTTGTGCAAGGCCTGGGAGACAGCTATACTGTAGACTCTGTTGCAGATTTCTTCAAACAGATTGGCATCATCAAGGTATGAACCAAGGCACATTTGAAGGAAAATGCAGAATATAACCTCCCACATTGCTCATGTACTTTCTTTTTGATTTTTGCTGCTCATGCAGATTAATAAGAAGACCGGACTGCCCATGATAAACCTGTACACGGATCGAGAAACGGGGAAGCTAAAAGGAGAGGCTACTGTTTCCTTTGATGATCCGCCTTCTGCTAAAGCTGCTATTGACTGGTTTGATGGTGGGTTTTTATTTGATTTCTACCTCAGTTTTATGCATTTGACTAAATAATTTAAACCAGTAACCCCAAATCCTATTTATAACAGAATCCTTTATGTCTTTATGATGCTTATGAATTTTTTCAAGTTTTATTGTAAATTTTTTTAATACAGCATTTTTGTCTTTAGCTAAAAACTACATTTATTTCAAAACAAAGGATTTATGTAATTAGTATAAACTCATGTTTAGCTTTGACCATAAACGATTTATTTTAAATGGGACTATCCAGCCTTTCAAATTCTTAAAGGAAAATATGTTGGCTTTTTATATAACATTGGTCCAATTAAGTGCTAAATTAAAAGTAAATAGTTATTTAGTACAATGAGTCATTAATAATTTTGCTATGACTTTGTCATGATATTTATGGGATTAAGTTGCCAGAAAATTCTGCCAAAATAAAAACTGTCCAGTTGCATGTTTTGTACAAAAACTTGTAGATTTCAATCTTGGCCAATTCTGATTTTGCCATTTTACTTTTGATGTCTCATCTGGATGATTACAGGTAAAGATTTTAATGGAAACCCTATTAAGGTGTCCTTTGCCACTCGCCGGGCTGACTTTGGACGTGGTGGTGGGGGCATGAGGGGTGGACGTGGACGTGGAGGTGTGTTATACTGTGCCATTTGTGAATTTAATAAAATACAATTTTTAACTTTAAAAAACATAGACTTTAAAAAGTGTACAAATGTAATCTCTTGTGTTTAGGACCAATGGGAAGAGGTGGATTTGGTGGAGGCAGGGGTGGTGGTTTTCCTGGTAATAATGGTGGTAACGGCGGAGGCCAGCAAAGAGCTGGAGACTGGAAATGTTCAAACCCGTAAGTGTGTTTGTGTATGCAAATGTAATGTGTGTTCAGGTCCTCTACAAACTTATTAAAGGTCTCAATTTCTTTTCAAAAATTAGTTACCTGTTGTTTTTTGTGAAGGTCATGTGGAAATCTGAACTTCTCATGGCGTAATGAGTGTAACCAATGTAAAGCATCCAAACCAGAGGGTGCTGATGGAGGAATGCCACCTATGGGAGGTAAAGTACTGAGTGAAAAGTTGTTGTGTATATAAACTACTCACAAAAACTGTGAGCACGTAAACTGTGCTCAAACCTTTACATGTGAATTTAATGTGACCTTCTCTAAACATTTGAATAACGTGTCCAACTGTTCAGTATTTTTTGCACAACTTCTTGTTTTCTAGCAAAGAGCTTAACTGCAAAATTCACAACAGGTGTTTTATCCATTAATCAACCAATAAATGTCCTGGTTTAATTCGAATTGGTATTTATACAGTCCTCTTCACCATGCTGTTCACATTCTGACATATGACACCAAAATGACACCTAACATCATTGTGACGCTTCAAACAGGTTGTTTTCAAATGGAAGTGGCCACTGAGCTTAGTGTCACAGAGTGTCATCAGCAGGTTAGAACAGAGATAGAGAGAGACTAGAAAAGTCACAGAAAGGCACAGCAGTGGACATCCTTTGGGCACATCCCTTACTGATGATCGCTTCATTGTGATCAGTACCCTGCTGAACTAGATGATGAATGCCACACAACTCCAGGCACATTTGAAGGGAGGTGAGAGACCATTCAAAACCAAGACCATCATCTGGTCTGTGTGCTAGACGACCTGCAAGGGTACCTGACCACACTGCCAAGCACAAGTGCCATCATCTTGTATGGACCAGGGAGCATTTACGCTGGACGAGGGACCAGTGGGCCTCGGTGCTGGAAAAAGATAAAAATGTATTCATGCAGCCGAAATTATGTTGCAGACATGAAGAAGAGCGCTATGCATCAGCCACTGCTGTTTGATGGTAGTGGTGTTAGTGTGTCTCTAGTCAATACAGAACTGCCCTACACTTTGGTGGTACAGTGACAAGCCCATACTACTTGAATAACATCATTAATCCAGTCATTGTGCCGCTGCATGAACAACACAGTCCTAATTTCATCTTCATGGACAAAAGTGCTCCAGCTCATTGAGGTTGCATCATTATGGAATGGCTGCTGGAGACTGGGGTACCTCAAATGAAATGGCCTACACTTTCTCCGGACCTGAATCCCACAGAAAACCTATGAGATTAGCTGAGTTGATGCATACAGGCTCGTAACTCTGTACCCCAGAACCTCAGTGACCTGAGGGAAGAGTCCTTCAAGAAGAGTGGGATGCCATGTCTCCGCAGATATAAGTTGACTTATGAACAACACTAGACTGTTTTTGAAGCTCAAGGGCACATGACACATTATCTAGACATTGACATTTTTTGTTGGGGTTTACCCACCACTGTTGATTACTTTTGTTTCAATAAATTGTTTGAGATGAGGAAATCATCATAGCATGCTTCTACTTAAATGCCCTACTTTCATGATATAATATCACTGTAGTGTGAACTTTTTACATTTTCGATAAATATCACCTGAAAGCCAAATATCTCAAAAACTTTTTGTGAGAGGCGTATGTCTATATAAAAGTTTTGAAAACACAGTAACTTAACATAAGCCTGTTTAATTGTAAGAGACAAAGAATTCTTAGAATATGGTTATGTAAACATGAAATATTAGTACAAAAAGTTAAAAATGCAAGAATAATGTGTATATGCCCTTTTAATAACTTTTCCTAAACTTTTACTCTTTTCTGTCTTAGGAGGGTATGGTGGAGACCGTGACCGTGGCAGGGGAGGTTTTGATCGTGGTGGCTTCCGTGGCCGAGGTGGTGACCGAGGGGGCTTCAGAGGAGGCAGAGGTGGAGACAGGGGAGGATATGGCCCTGGCAAAATGGACTCACGGTAAGCGTTATTTACAGAGGCATGCAAAAGTTTGGGCACTCTTCTTAAAATGCCAGATTATTATTTTTTTTAATCAGATCAAGATTAATCATTTCAGTACATTTCCCATCTTTAATGTGACCTGTTTTCTGTACAGTTCCATTGAAAAACAGATCAAAAATGTATAAAGGGGAAAAAAATAAAATAATGTAGTTGCATAAATACGGACACCCTCTTGTAATTGGGAGTGTTGCTGTATTCAGAATTAACTAATCACATTCAAACTCATGTTAAGTACACAACTGCCATCACTTAAAATCATTCTGATTAGCCCCTGTGGCATAACAGTGACATTACCAAGAACTGGACTTCCCTCCCAAGTTAAAAGACAAAAAGAAAACTGGTCCAGGAGGCAGGGGAAAGGTCTGATGCAGGGGAAAACATCTGATGAAAGCAAGGTTGGAACATTTTAGGCATAATTCCAATAGGTATGTTTGGGGCAAAGCCAATACTGCGCATCGCTAAAAGAACACCATACACACAATGAAGCGTGTAGGAGGCAGCATTATGCTTTAGGGCTGTTTTTCTGTAGCTGAAACTGGGGTTTTATTAAAGGTGGAGGGAATTATGAATAGTTCTAAATATCAGTCAATTTTATCACAAAACCTTCAGGCCTCTGTTATAAAGCTAAACATGAAGAGGAATACAAACTTTCAGCATGACAACAACCCAAAGCATACATCTACATCAACAAAAGAATTCCTTCACCAGAAGATCAAAAAGTTTTAGAATGACCCAGCCAGAGCCCAGACCTGAATCCAATTGAAAATCTGTGGGGTGACCTATAGAAAGGAGATGCCCTCACAATCTCACAGATTTGGAGAGCTTTTGTAAGGAAGAGTGGACAAAGAATTCCAAGTCAATATATGCCATGCAAATAAACTCCTACCCAAAAGACTGAATGTTGTCATAAATTCAAATGATATTTCAACAAAGTATTAGTTTAAGGGTGTCCATATTTATGCAACCACATTATTTTAGTCCTTTATTTTACCACCTTAAAATATTTCAGATTAATTTTTTATGGAATTTAGGACTAGTACAGATTAAATGTGAGAAAAGTTCGAAATGATCTACATATTGTTTAGGTAGATATACTTAACAGTATAGACATGATTGAGTGTTTTTTCTCGTTTGTTTTCAGGGGTGATCATAGACAGGATCGTAGAGAGAGGCCCTATTGATCTCCAAATGTGATTTGTAACCTCCGTCGTATTTATACTCCATTCAACTTGGGACCAGCATTGGCTCCACCATCGATGTTACACATTTTATATTCTCATACTGTTACATTAAGAGCATGTTTCCAAGACATAGATTAAGTTTAGCCCTGGACCTGAAAAAATACAATTAAAATAGGACTAGGCTTAATCTTCCCAGGAAACTACTGATTATTCTTTGTTGGAGATTTAATTGTTGTACTTTGTCTCTTCACGTTTTGCTGCTCTCTTTCTTACATTTGTATTTGTCCCTGTACCATGTTTGTTGCATCAGTAATTTGTGAAAAGTGCTGATGTTTGCTTATACTTTATTGATACTTTTGAATTTTGTATGGAATTGTGCTGTAGAAATAAATGTCCATAAAACCCTTTACTGTTGTCAAATCCTGAAGAAAAAGTGCATTTGTTTTTTGTCTTTTTTGTGAATGTTTTTTTATTGTTCAATATTGACTTCAACATCAAACCTGAAAGATGAAAGAAATGAGAATGAGCAAAAAAGCTATTAAAAAATATTCTGACCATTGAAAATGGCACCTTTTGAAGTGAAGGCAAGAGATGGTGACACCTGGGTGGGTAGGATGTTGACAACTATATGGCCAATATTTTTGCAGAAGAAGTGCTCACTGATGAGACTGCGTACAGCCTGTGAGCCAACAAAAATAACCCTGTTCAGGGTTGTCCATTAGCAGGGCATATTTCAATAACATGAACTCTGATCTCTTCAGGGGAACTCTGGGCCTGATGGAGAAGGCTAAGCAAGATGGACAAGTTTAAGATCAATGACAGTCCTGCTTTTTGGATGTCCATGTAAATGGATTCCCAAGATCCTGAATTTGCTCCAGGATTTCTAAATCAGGAGGCTGAAGATGACAAAACGAAAAGTTATTGACCATCATCTTGCTGTTGAACAGGTTTATGAAGAGAGCTGGAGAACGATGAAAAGTAGAACCAGAATGCCAGAGTTATTAATGATTGTAATTATGGTTTAAAGTTAATCAGCACTGGTTATGTGATCTTGGAAATACAATAATATAAAATGTCATTCATAAAGCAAACAAAGTAACTGATCAGTACTCTTTTTATAATTATTACTATAGCTGAATAATGAATCACCTAGTTTAGATTTTCAATGTAGATACTGGATAATAATCCTTGTACTTTCTGGAAAAAGTCCTGGACACCTGGCACTGTGGGAATGTGCAAAAACCTGCTGGAAAAAATCGGTATCTCCATAAAGCTCGTCAGCAGAGGGAAGCATGAAGTGCTCTAAAATATTCTGGTAGACGGCTGTGTTAACTTTTGACAGTCGACCAACACCAGCAGATGACATGGCTCCCCAAACCATCACAGACTGCAGAAACCTTGGATTATGTGTATCTCCACTCTTCCTACAGAATCTAGGATCTTGACTTCTAAATGAAATTAAAACTATAACAAACATCGATATTATATATAAGTTTACATTTTGAATATGTAATTGTATCAACCTGTAATTGTGTCAACTTGTGATGCAGTGATTTTATTTGTGGTTTTATTGTCTTCACTCACTATTGACTCTAGACATTACATTTATTTTACTGTTTAAAAGGTACAGTTAGGCCTATGTACAGATACAAACACACTCATCTTCTGGGAAAGTCAATGTAGTGAACAAATATGCAGTATTGGACCTGATCCGTACTGTACCTTTAAGAGCATATTTTTTGTTGGACCTGTGCAGAACCTTTTCGTGACGGTAGTGTGAATAAGAGTTTTGGAATAAAGATTTAATTGTTCGTTGTAATTCTGTGCATGTGTAGTTGAACAATATGCGCTAGATGGCGGAAGATTCCCACTGTTAACGATATAAAAATCAGAGAAATATTGAAATTCCTGCTTTTTCTGGTATTCACGTACCACCAGCTTCTAAGTGCTTTTCCTGATTTTAATTGTATCTGAATGTAGGTTTAAAAGTCATATATTTCAACGCACTTCGCGCTGAGCATTACATTTAGAAAACTACAATGACCGTCATGCACTACGTTCTGCAACTGTTGGCGGATAAGTCAGAAGAGACGACAGCAAGTTAACAAAAACGCTTTTTAGAAAGTGTCTATTAATAGACAAACATCTAAAACAAAATAGTAACAATAATTATGCAATATATTATACATATATTATGTACACATACATATACAGACCCATTCCAAAAAATTAGAATATCAATGAAAAGTTTATTAATTTCCATAATTCCATTCAAAAAGTTCAACTTCCATAAAGTCAGGGCCCACAATTGAAACGATTTCAAGTATTTATTTGTTTATTTTCACATAATTTGGGCTTTTAGCTCATAACACCCACAAAATCAGGATTTCAAAAAGTTTTTACAGAAAAAAAAAATTAGGATCACATCAAAATCAATAAAAATATGGTACTTTCAAAACGTTATGTCAATCTTCAATACATGGTTTGGTGCAACGTGGCATTGAGGCAATCAACCTGTGGCATTGCCTGGGAGTTATGGAAGCCCAGCTTTCCTTGATGCTTGCTGTCAGCTCTTCTTTGTTGTTGGGTCTGGTGGCCCTCATTTTCCTCTTGAGAATACTCCATAGATTCTCAATGGGGTTTAGGTCCAGCGAGTTGGCTGGCCAGTCAAGCACTGTGATGGCATTGGCATCAAACCAGGCTTTGGTGCTTCTGGCGGCATGGGCAGGGGCCAGGTCCTGCTGGAAGATGAAATCTGCATCTCCATACAGATCCTCAGCAGAAGGCATCATGTTGTGGTGACCTTGGATTTAAGAAAGCAGAGTTTACCAACATCTGCACCAGACATTGCAACCCAAATCATGACTGACTGTGGATATTTCACACTGGACCTCAAGCAATTTGGGTTCTGTTCCTCACCCGTCTTCCTCCAAACCCTTAGACCTTGATTCCCGAAAGAAAGGAACACTTTACTTTCATCAGAAAAGAGGACCTTGGACCACTGGCCAATGGTTCAGCCCTTCTTCTCCTTGGCCCAGTTGAGACACTTCCTACGTTGGCTTGACCCACTGTCATCTCTTTTGCTAGTGGATCTTCTCCTGCCACATTTTGTCCTTCCACTACACTTTCCATTGATATGCTTGGACTCAGCACTCTGTGAACAGCCAGCCTCCTTAGCTATGAACTTTTGTGGCTTCCCCATCCTATGGAGGGTATCAATGATGGTCTTCTGGCTAGTTTCTATGTCTGCAGCCTTCCCCCATATTGAACCAAACTGAGACAATTGAACCAAACTGAAGCAATTTAATGACACCTGGGGAAACCTGTACAGGTACTTTGAGTTTAATAGATGATTAGTTTGTCACACTCCGTTTAAAATATTCATGCCCTGCAAAAATTTCAACTTGAAAACTTAATAATATCATGTAAAGCTAATGTATGTTTGTCTATTTATTTATTTATATGAGGTGAGTCTACTAGTCCTGACCAGAAAAATGTGAGTAGTATTTTGTCAGTGTTTGACTGAATTTAATTTCATGTATTAATAAAAAATAAATATTATAATTTACAAAACAAAAATGTGTACCTTTTAAAAGCATGCAGTTTAAAGACTATTAAGTTGTAAGTACAGAAGAAAAAGAGAGAAAATGTAGATGGACAATATAAAGAATCTGATATATTAGTGCTTCTCATAAGTTTTCATTGAGACCAGACCAGGCTCGGTGGTTTCTGAAATGAGACCAATGTAATAGATAAGATTAAATCTACATTTAAATTAGTCTGAAGATGAAGATGGATACCCCACAGAATTGTCAAAGGCTCAACACATATTCCTTACATTGAAGGATTCATTACTTTCTCATTCTCTAATGTGTCATAAGACATTCTCATAAGAAAGCTTAAGATTTCACTTCAAATAATCCACATTCAATATCTGCAACTGCAGAAAACAACAGCAACATACTGAACATATTGAATAAGCGTAACTGCCTGTTGCAATCTTTTGTTGACGGTTGGGTAAGTCTTAAACAAAAAGTACTGAACTGTCCTGGTGAAGACTGACCTCTCACATAAATCTGAGCTAAAATGAACCTTACATAATGTCCCTTCAGTGCAGTGCAATGCATAAATAAAACAAATCTGACACATAAAAACTAAAGGTCATTTACTTTTCAGCAGTAAATTAGAAGTATATGTTATGTACAAATCATAAAACGTTTTTGATAAACGATTTGGACATACAAATTCAGACTCAAAATCAATCAATCAATCAATCAATCAATCAATAAAAGTGGTACATATGAACACAATAACTGCTTACCATATTGTGACATGTGTTGTATAAATCATTAAATTAATATCTCAGCGATAAGATGAAAAAGCTATTTTTTATATAAGTAAAGCTCTTCAGTAAAAACTAAACACACTTACAGGCTGTTAATAATACACAAGGATTTGACATGTAAAACAAAACCTGATTTTTAAATGTTTTTTTTTCTATCATGGTGTCAAACAATCAAGGCAAATTTAATAAGCAACATTTTTTGTGTCCGTAATATGCGACTACATTTATTTAAAAAAAAATGTTTGTTTGTTTTGTTTATGTTTAATGAACTTGGCCCAGAATTCACCTACAACCGTCCCGCTAAACACAGTAATGACGTCTTTAGTAACAAAATAGCACATTCGCCATTACAAAGCCCTTAAATACAAGTGTCGGATAAAAATAACGACGATGTAATTTGTGTGGACATTTGCATCAAATAACATGTTTATATTTTATTGTAATAATTAATGCATCCTTTACGTCTTTATTCATTTTACAAACCCGCCGGATTCATTTGCCATGACTTTTGTGGAAAGTGCGTTAGCGCAATCGGCGGAATGTTGTTGTAGTGACTAATGGCGGACAGGCGAGGCTCTCAGGTTGGTTACGCGATGGCCGCTGTCTGTTTAACCCCTATTTTACTCTAAAATGTAGCTTTTATGTGGAATGTAATGCCTTGGGATGTTGTGGAGACGCACCGGAACGCGAGAAACACCCTTCGAGATCGGACTTCGTTGTCTTGGAGTCGAAACGAAGACGTTTTTTTTATTCGGGGATCTTCAGTTTTTCTCGTCCGATGTAGCGGCCTGCCCATCGGCTAGTTAGCATGTTAGCATAGCACGTTAGCCTATTTAGCTGCACTGTATCGGTCGGTTTAATAGCCTGTTAGCTGTTTTAGCCTGCTAGCTGGTCGGCTAACGTAGTTCAGTCTACCGTTTTTAGCTTCGGTTGAGTCGGAGCGGGCAAAACGGCTTCGACAGACCGGAGACTCTGCTTTGTTTTTTGGCAACTGCCGCCGTGCACAAACGTCTCGTATTTTGTGATCACGAAAAAACGTAGTTCCAAGACAGCTCAAACTAAGGCTTTTTATCTCGCACCATTTCTAGTCGTTTTTCTCCGCAGCCAATTCAAGTGTATATTGTGCTAGCCGAGAATGAGCAATTACAGCTAAGTTAGCCAAGAAAAGTCTTCTTTTGCCATTTATATAGATAGTGTGAGGTGCGGTTACAATAGAGGTGAATGCAAACGCCCAGTTTATTCTTAGGTGTTGGTCTGTGATATATGTAGTGTATTATTAATTCACCTGCCCGGCTTCTCACTAGCTAGGCTATTGTGGAATCTAATGGTGCTGGAGCATCACAACAAAACCTTTCTTAAATAGTTAAGTTACACTTCCACGCTGTGTACACTCCTCCACATGTCCCAGTGCAAGTTGGGACCCGTTCACTGTCTGTTGTTTAGCTGTTTTACATGTATTCTAACTTTGTGTGTGTGTTACATAGATAGATACTTCATTAAGATTGATAGATCTAACTTCATTGTTATTGTATATTACAGAATACAGAATAACAAATGCAGTTTAGTATCCGCCAGAAGTTCAAATAGAAGCAATAGTGCAAATTAACATAGTGTAAGATATGTATACATACATGTATGTATGCATTCACCTACACACGTGTATAAATAATATTAGGAGTCAATAAAGCTATGATTGTGAAAATGGTTAATGGTTATGTACAGTGTAAATACAAATTAAGTATAGAATTAAACTAAGACTAGAAAAATATTGAGCCTATGAAATATTACCCATTTCTGTGTACTACGTTATAAACCATGTTCTTGATTTTGAATCCTTACTTAATTCATGTTGAAGTTGCAGTCTGTAGAGAATCTAATGTCACTGTGTCACAATGTCACATGCAGTGATAGCATGGATCCAGACAGTGGGGTGGACACCCAGCGAGCTCTCAGTCTGCAATGGAAGAGCTACAAGCTTGTACAGGATCCTGCTATTCGCAGGGTTGCTCAGAAAATCTACAGATACGATGGGATTCACTTCAGTGTGCAGGTATTCACTTTCAGTACTTTCTCTTTAAAGGGAAGCACCACAATTAGCAGTTTAATAATATGGCTAGAGTCAGTTGCCAAAATTAATTTCCAACAAAACTGCTTCTTTATGACTTAGTATTGGAGAAAATAATTCAGAATACATTTCAGTAATGTTGTATCTGCATTAATGAGCAAGCTTGTTCCAAAATGTAGAATTGTGATTTAACCTTCTAAAGTTTAAGCCATAAGACAGTTATTAATTTCAGTTGATGCTGTGCAGTGTACTCTGCAGTGTATTGTAATATTTCTTCTCATTCAATATTTGTATATTTACAATAAGGTAAATAAAATCATTCATCAGTCTTAAGCTTTTTAATTTTTGAAAATCTGAACACTATCCATAATTTAAATTGGTGCTGAATATAAGTCTTGTACTGAGTCTGTCAACCAACTGTATTGCTGTGCTCATGGCATCTGTGATTTATCAAAATGCACAACATTCAAAATAAAAAGAATAGTGGATGTGGTCTGCATAGTGCCTAGTGGCATTTCTGAAGCATTTGACTACAGTGCTATTGGCAGTAATATTAAGATGTTACTATATTTGCTTGATTTTGGTCACTTTGGGTTAGAGATGGAACTTAAATGTGCAAGGGCAACATACATTGTACTAGTACTAAAATTGTTGAAGTCACAAAAGTACAAATCTTAGTGCCCAAACATTTCACATTCCTAAATGTGGCTAAATGTTAGGTGCTGTATCTAAGTGAAACCTGGAATTTTGATGGATTTGGTATGCTGTAGTAGGGGACAACATATACAGTTTTACATTCTGCTATGTTGACCTTCTGCCCCTTGCTTACTTTCAGGACTCAGGTTTCCCACCTGTGGGGGAGTTACGTGACCCTCGCCCCCGAAGGATTTGGTCCAGACACACAGAGCTGTCGCTTCCTTTGCCCAAATTTAAGGTATGGCAGTTGAATCAGTCTTCTGCTTTTTGAATGTAACTTTTGACTATTAGATTTGAACATTCTTCCAGTTTACTCTGATTCTAGTGTGTAAAATGTCTCTCTGATGAAGACTGTACTTTTTATATTGTGGACAAATTGCTTTGCTTTGCTGAGGATACTGACCAACATTGCATAAGAAGTAGTCCCTGTACTGAGAGTGTTGAGGAATTTTTACCTGTCTCTTATTGCTTCTCTGTCAGCAAAAAGTCCCACCTAAACAAACGCTCTGAGAGTTTGTTCCTCTAGTGAGCATTAACTTAAGATATCTCTATATATATATAAAATTGTACTTTACATATGCAAACATACCAAAATGTTCACTTTAAGTAGGTATTGTATAGGATGAATTTGAAGCTCTTTAATAAGGAGTATGCCTTTGTTTAGGGTTACTTTACAACATTGTGATATCCTTGCTTTTGAACATACCTTTTATGACTGAAAAAAATAGGCATCCCTCATGAAGGACTAATGATACAGCAGTGGGTTTATGAATCCTGTTGATATTTTACTTGATTTGAAGGCTACATTACAATAGGAGCTGTCTGAACCTTTTTTATTTCCTTCACTCTACTTCACATTATTTACACCTTTCTGTTGTTTAATTTATATTTTTGTATTAAATATTGTCTGTTTATTTCTAATTTTCCCAATAGTTGGATGAGTACTACGTGGGTCCTATTCCACTAAAGGAGGTGACGTTTGCCCGGCTGAATGATAACATCAAGGAACCCTTTCTGTTAGAGATGTGCGCTAAATTTGGTGAGGTGGAGGAAATGGAGATCTTGTTTCACCCTAAGACCCGGAAGCACTTGGGTCTCGCCCGTGTTCTGTTCACCAGCACTAGGGGGGCCAAAGACACAGTTAAACACCTGCACAACACCTCTGTCATGGGCAACATTGTCCATGCCCAGCTAGACATCAAAGGTATGGACCTGTCTGGATCATAATGTCTGCTTGCATAGTGGTTATACAGTGTAGGACCTACTGCTGACACAAAAATATTTTCTTGTAGTTCTGTAGACGCTTCCTTAAAGAAACTGTAGTAAAGATAATTTGCATATGCATTCTCTTACTACTTTTTTATTGAAATGTCATAAAAATTGTGCTTGCTATGGCTGCAAAAATATAATTAAAAATATACATTTGTTCATTGTAATTGCAGTATTGACTGTCCTGTGTTAATGAGCCTTCTAACAAGGCATTACTTTTATCATGTGGTGAGAAACCTCTGATGTAGTTTTGTTGGTATTTTGATGACACAAGGCTGGTTCAGAATATTAGACATCTTTAAACCTGTACCATTGGTAGTTCACTAATGTGATTTTAATGTATTTCAGCACATCACAGTTGCAGTATCACAACAATATAATCACAGAATTTTGTCTTATTAGCCAGTGTAGTTTTGCATTCATTGCATTTCTAGCACTATAACTGATTTTGTGGATATTTGCAGGCCAGCAGAGGATGAAGTATTATGACCTGATTGTTAGTGGCTCATATACCCCTCAGACGGTGCCAACTGGGGGCAAGGCCCTCACAGAGAAATTTCAGCCCCCTGCCCCAACCCAGCCTGACACAGTAAGTACACGTGCATAAAATTTTGACACTTAAAAATCAATCATGGATGCTTTGTTTTCCACCCTATACATAACTGATTAACTTTATTATTGTTGTTATTGTTATATCTTCATCTATTCTTAATCTCTCTCTAACTGACTATAAAAGGCAATGTTCTACATAGGCCCATAGCTTAAATAATCTCATTTTGGGCATATTATTAGAGCTACTTGGAAATGACAGATATACTTGGGACAGCTGAATATGTAGATATATAAATACATTGCTTTTCTATTATATGAGCCCTTTATTTTTTATTTTTTTCCAAAAACCCAGTCTTAATTTGCCTTTTTCTCCTATAGTCCTCAGACATCAGACGGAGACTTTCTACAGATCATGTTCCAGCCCCACCACTTGGTAATACCACACCATGCTCTGTGGAAACTGGATTTGGGGAACAACGTCTAGATACTCCCCCATCCTCTCTTGGAGGACCCTTCACCCCAGGTTCATCTTCCTCCTCACAGGGAGGGGGCACTCCTTATACACCTCGCTCTGGGACTCCATTTTCACAGGATTCAGGCTACTCTGGCAGCAGGTTGGTGTCATTGCTTACACTTAAAATGCTTTGGGTAAGAATTTAAACCAGGAGTGTACCATTTAGTTATTTTTCATGTATACCTGTCAGTGCTGTGATGGGAGAAAACATTATTTGTAGAGGGTTGCAATTTACTAAAACAAATGTTAAAATGGAAGCTCAACTGAAATATATTTAATATTTTTTTCAAAACGTTCTAGGCTTCTATCATTTCACAAGTATTTTATGTTGATGAACTGAAAATTTCAGTAAGGTCTTGCTTTGTGGATATTGCCATAAAACCTATTATTACTCACTCAGTATTTTGCAGTGCATCAGTAGTATATACATAAAATATCTACCACAAGTAGACAAAATAATCAGTGATTGACAGCATCACACTGAAGTAAACTATTCCTAGTGTTATTGCAGTGTATGAGTAATGCAGCCATAAATTTAGATTGAGGTGCAGACTTCCACAGAAAGTTTTTCAATGTGGACTCATTGTTTTTGGCTGTTTTCTTTTGTTAGTAACTGGAACTTAATTATAATGGTTGTATCTTCATATTGTAATATTGAATCGATGCCACAATGTTACTTTTTACCAGTTAACTGAAGACATGAGAGTAAATTTGCTGTGGCAGTTTCGTAATCATTTAAATACCATTTCCTGTTCATCTCTCTATTCTCAGACAAGCAAGTTACAGTGGGGCTCCTCTGAGCAGTAGTTATGCTCCACAGGACATGCTCCCTTCGTCCTCCTGTTCTTCTTCTGCTGTCTCCTCCTCATCAGGCTTCAAGCCCCCACGTTACTATGATGATCCACATGCACCTCCCCCGCAAGATCCCTCTATGTACCAGAGAGGTCGACCAGGCTTTGCCCCTCCTTCAGCACCGTTTCGACCCAGTGAACCCCCGTGTTACCCACCTTATAATGCTGGTGGGACAGGGATGCATATGCCCTCCCACCCGCACATACCACCTCCTGGCTCTCTATATGAATCCCCAACTGTAGCTGACAGAGAGAGGGACAGAGACCGAGAAAGGGGGCCTAGAGACAGGGAGCGTGAAAGAGACTCCAGTGGGCGCTATGGAACTTCACGACGCTCCTCTTATCACCATCAACAGGACGTAAACTCTTCATCTGCTTCCTCCTCCAAATCCTCTTACCATTCCCATCACTCCCACCACTCTCACCACTCTGAGAGGAGTGATGGAAGGCCATACAGACGGGACAGCTCGGGCTCACGTTCCAGTGACCATGGAAAGCATCGAAACCACCATCATTCACATAACCACCACAGCCGACGGAGGAGTAGCAGGGACAGAGACTGGGAAAGAGAGCGAGATGGAGACTACGCTAACAGCTCAGACCCTCGATACTCTAGTCACCGCTCCTCTAATTCTAACAGCCTTTCCCCTCCTTCTTCTGCCTCTTTTGGAGGATACCCTCAACCTAAAGATTTGCCCACTCACGATACCCCTTCTTCATCTAGGCTTGACCCCTCACCATCCTTCCGTCCACAGGGCTCCGGGGAAAGAGGCTCTATGGATAACGATTATCGTTCCCATACTCATCATGCCCCCTTGCCCCCTCCACCTCCCCCTCCTCCCCCGCCTCTTCCTCCAGCTTCTGTTATTGCAGCCGCAGTGGCTGAAACGCTCAGTTCTCTGGATTTTGGCCAGGGAAGCCCCACTCGAGAAGAGCAATGGACATTACCGAAACGCCGTCCCAGCACCCCACCACAACCTCCGCGCACTCCTCCGCCTTCCTCTCCTCCACATGCCTCCATACCTTCATCTTCCACCTCTCCCTCCTCCACCTCTCTCCCTCACCACGTCCCCTCTTCCACAGCATCCTTGTCTCCATCCCTCCCTCAGCGAGATTCCTCCTCTCCAGAACCGGACTCCACAAATGAGAGCCTGCCTTTCGTTCACCACAGCAGCAGTTTGGACTCGCGTATTGAAATGCTTCTGAAGGAACAAAAATCCAAGTTTTCTTTCCTCGCCTCAGATGATGAGGAGGAGGAAAGGAAGGAGATGGAGAGGAAAGGGACAGATAATGCTGAAGGAGACTCAAGTAAGCAAAGGGAAGAGGATGGTGAAAGAGTGAAGAGGCAAGGCGAGGCAGATGGAGGCCAGAGGAGAAGAGCAGACAGGGATGGACGGAGGAACAGAGGAAAGAAGCAAGTTGGAGAAGGCCGGAAAAGCCCTGCGGAGGTGGAGGCCTCCATCGCTTCTGTTTCTGGGTCAGTGTTGGACTCTATACAGGACCAGCCAGCTTTGTCCGAGGAGGATCACTCCCACATCGCCACTGATACACACAAGCCTGTAGGTGCCCACACTCCACCCACCTACAATGGAGAAGGACAGGTATGTAGTCTGCCTTTGAAAAGTTATTAGAGCTGTAAGATGTGTAGAAAAAGCTCCTATAAACTTTACAACACATTACTACAGTAACACATTGTGACATGGTTAAAATGCACCTTTGTTGGATTATACAAATACCATCGTTTTTTTGGAGCTGTGATTTATTCCAGAGGGTTGGTTGTAGCCTGTTATATCAGCAGTGTCAAAGTCAGTATTGTGACTATTATTAGCAAACAATGTGTTGTGAAGATCTAATGGATTCTAAATCATTACTGACTAAATTAGACAGTATTTCTAATTCATTTTAGAGGTGTAGTGATAATGTAACCTCAATTTACAGTGCTGGGTATTGTAAACAAGTTTAGCAATGATGAAGGATGATGAATGGATTTATGTTTTGGTGTCACTTTCTAATAAGACTAAAGCTGGAGGCAGGAGAATGTAACATGGCATGAACCTGGAGTGAATTGTTGACTATTGGGTAGGGCTGCCACGATTAGTCGACTAGTCATGATTATGTCGACTATTAAAATAGTCGACAACTAATTTAATAGTCGATGCGTCGTTTTTTTTTGTTTTTTTTTTTTTGTTTTTTTTTTACTTTCGTTTTCTCTCCAAACTGCTGCGTACTCACCTTTTACTGCTGCGTCTTCCTTTCTGTCCTTGACCCACATGCGCAGTAGTGATAACTGGGGTAGCCCGTGAATGACGTCACAGGACGTTATATACAGACAGGCTCAAAAGAGTACCCGCGACGGAGCTCAAAATAGTGGGCCAAGATTTTTTTTAGAAAATGAAAAAGAAACGTGTGCAATGCAATATCTTCCACGGCAGCACAACTGCGATGCACGAGCACCTGGAAAGGAAGCTGTTGTGCCTGATTGTGACAGTGATGAAGAGGGACCGTTATCTCGGTAAGCTAAATTGCTAGTTAGCTGCTAAACAGAGCGTAAACAGAGAGTTAACTTGCTGCTTACTCATATTGATAGCTGTAAAAGTGAACATTAATGATGACAATTTGATTCATCAGCCTTAGAACACATTCATGTGTTTTCTGTAACGTTATAACAGTCATGTGTTTGAATGGAAATGCTAATGCTAACGTTTCTAACATTGTTTCAGTGCTATGTTAACACTTTACGCTAAACAGTTAAATAATTGTTTGTTGCAACAAGCTGCATATTTCATTAAAGGTTTACTGAACTATGATCTTAATTGTTTTTATTTTTAGTTAGCATATAGCTGAAATCTAATGACGGTTATATATTAACAGCTGCATTCTAGTGCAATAAGCTGTATGTTTTATATTCAATTAATGTATGATCCGATTAGTCGACTAATCGCAAAAAAAAAAAAAAAAAATTGGTGATTAGTCGACTATAAAAATAATAGTTTGTGGCAGCCCTACGATTGGGCTTGTTTGACTTCACATGACACTGCGCAGATTGAATACTGCCTGGCTCAATATGATGCATGCTGGCATGTCATGTTGGCATGGGACCTTGTAATCTTGTGACGGTGAGGCAGCAGCAGTTTTCACAGCCAGTCTGACAGTTGCTCTTCACTTCATTGCATGAGCTTAGTGATGGAAAGTTCAACTCATTTTCTTGTATGGATACTTTGAGCTGTTTGTTGGAAGGGGACCTATAACACCCCTTTTTCACAAGTTAATGCAGTTCCCCAAGATAACCAGCACTCGCCTGAAGAAATCCACAGAAAATCTGTTTTTTTCTGATTTGTTTTTTGAGGTAGATAGGGTAGGTGGTAAAGTTCTGCTATGTGTTTTGCTTTAACAGTTCATTTAAATAATATATTTGGTACCTCTCTAAGGGAAATGCCCCTTGCATAACTGACCATGAACTTGCCTATGGCACCATGTTTGACAGATGGCTGACAGATCAATCACATTAAGTGTTACAGGGTATATATGCCCTGTGAGGGTGCTGCTCCCACATTTGCCATTTTCACTCTCGACCTTGAAGACTTTTCTTACTTTTGCACCTGTTCTTCTTTGAATTGAATTGAGATGCGAATGGGACAGAACGTTTCTCCCATAACATTGCAGTTCTGTTTCTCCAGACTGGACATTGAGAAGCTAAATGAACTGGGCCTCTCCCAGCCACCTATGGTGGAATGCTCAATAGCCCACCATATTCACCTGGAGAGCTCCATAGCTTTATCATCCAACCCCTCCCTACTGGGAAGGGCTGAATTATTCTCTGTCTTTATCTTCCAGAAGATTTACAAGTCTTTGGCACTGGTGGAAACAGCACTCAATGCTTCTTCACTCCTTTATGCCAACCAAGCAGAGCTACTGGAAGAGCTGTGAGCTCACCTGGCTCCATGCATGCCAAGCTATGGGGTGCTGTCAAGAGTTAGGGATGGGTGATGGTCAGTGATGAGCTCAGTGACTATGAGAAGCTGGACATCCCTAATACTAACATTGTCCCTGAGGAGCTGTTTGGTCTGACTTTAGCACCCATGAGACAGAAGTGTGACACTCAAACAGGAGGGTGAAGTCTTCTCTCCGTGGCTGCCTTGGATACCAGCTTCACACACAACTTACTTAGTGCAGAATACTCCACTCTCTTCAAAGGAGTCTGCTTAGGCACCCTGACAGCTGAATCTGACCCCTTCCGCAACATCTCTGCTAGATTCTCCGTTTCTGAAACAGAGGGCTAAACTTTCTCATCTGCCCTCTGTCTCTAGGCAGTCTCTGGATCAGAGACCATTAGGCATTATATAACACATGTAGTTTTACCTGGAAAGGTACTGTAATGCGAGTAGTTTCATCATTTGTTTTTACTTTTTTATACATTGTGTTAATATGCTGTCTAGACTAATTGTCTAACAAATCCTACTAATTAGAGTTGCAGTGATTCAGCTTATGATTTTCTGTAATTCACAATACTGAGTTTAAAGTTAATTTTCAAAAATTTAGAGTAAAAAATTATTACATTCATGCTGTTACAAAAATGTATGAGACTGGAGCAGGAGACTTGCATATGACAAATATTCTGTAGATTATTGATTGCTGCTGGTTTGTGTACTTCATTGTTCAAAAAGTATTTTTACATAATTAATAAAATGTCCATTATTTGAAAATGTCCAAAGTATTCTGATGGATTGTTACACCACTACTGGTAATAGATGGGGCAATGCAATTTTGTTATTGTTCTTAAGTGTGTGCTAAGGCGTATAACTGATGTGTACAGGGCGTCTGTGGGAGTTACTGTGGTGAGGAAATTAGATACTTTAGGCAAAACCAATTTGCCATCCAGATCGCCTGTTAACACAAAGCTCAAAAAGAACAACAGGTTGTCTTTAACACTTACATTTTCTCACTATTTATTCATCTGTCTTTCAGCCATCTCCACACTCCTCTGGAGAAGACATGGAAATATCTGAAGAAGATGATGATGCTCCTATCTCAACAGGGATTCCTCATCATGCTGCTGCCTCTTCTTCCTCTTCACCCACAACCTCGTCACAGACAGTCCTTCCTTCACAGACTTCTGACCCCTCTACTAGTCCTCCTCCGGATAGCACGCAGCACTTCAGCACCACTATGCCCCCTCCACCCATGCCATCTTACCCACCACATCTGCCTCCTCCACCTCCACCTGGCTTCTCCCTCCAGCCACCTCCACCACCTGGTATTCCCCCACCGCTACCACACATGGAATTACACCCCGAGTATCCGCCACCGCTGCCACACCACATGTACGACTATGCTAGCTCAATGGAGCTGATGAGCCAGTACAGTGGCATGTCCTTCCAGATGCAGACTCAGATGCTCAGTCGCTTACACCAATTGCGAATAGCTGCAGGAAATGGATCGACAGTGCCCCCTGGAGAGCACCCACCAGCCTCTGAATACCCACCTTCTTATCACCTCCATTCTATGCCCCATCCACATGCGCCTCCACCACACTCGCACCACCCTTACATGGACCAAGATAGTACCGCAGGTAACCACTATGACCAGGACCACCGTTATATGCCTCCCCACTTGCAGTATCCATACCCAGACCCACACGCTGCCCAATTACCCCCTCCTCACCACCATGCCATCCCTCCTCCACACTCACCCTGGCCTCCACATGTTTTGCCCCAGCACTACCCCTCCCACTACCCCCTACCTGCTTATGGTGTAGAACCAGTCGTAGAAGGAGAGCACTACAGTGCAACAGGTAACCCAATGACCATGATGGATCAAAACCCCCACGAGGCCACGGTCCAACAGGTACTGGCTCTTCTAATTGAGGAGATGAAGAACATCATGCAGAGGGATTTAAACCGCAAGATGGTGGAGAATGTGGCCTTTGGCACATTTGATGAGTGGTGGGAACGGAAGGAGAGGAAGGCTAAGGTAAGAATATATTGTGTTTTGAGAGACGATCATATGAATGGACTAAAAGACTGTCACAATCATTTTTATATTTTATTTTTTATTACATGAACTGTGAAAATGTGTTTGTGTATTGTGATGCATCATTCTGATGGTGGAGATTTAACTAGAACCATAGTGTTCCTGCCACCACAAGCTACTTTCTGTGTTGTAGCCCATCACCTATTGCAGTTTGCCCTTGAGTGGTGAAAATATATAAAAAATTAAATTGATTAACAATGAATTAACAAATGTCCAGACACTGGAATATTCAGGACAAGCCTTAATAATGTGACATCAAAACAGAATTTGATGGGTTTTCTTTAGGTAGGTTGTAGCAATTAAATATAAGCAAAGAAAACATAACTTTCTATAAATTATGAAAACTTTTAAATTGGTTATTATATCATGCTAGGAAGAAAGTTTTAATCTGTTTAGCTAATACTAATATTAGCATGTATGCTTACAGAGCTATTGTTCTTGGCTTATATTTTCATTCCCTTAATTCTTTGTATTCTGATCATGTCACACAATCGTGCTGGCACCATTTTGGTAGGCAAGTTCAAGTTCTTTCAGCAGTGCAGTTGTTTTTTCATGACATAATTTTGAATAAACATTGTTTTATATCAGTAATTTTTGCACATGATCAAGATGTGGGTTTACGGTTGCCATAACCCTTCCAGCAAAGTCAGTCAAATTTTATTTTTTTAAACCAGTAGTGAGGGAGAACCATCCAAAAACAAAATAATACAATGACTAATTTCACAAATAGGGTTTTACACGAGTTCAGTTTGTGGCAACTCAACTTATCTCTGCAGAAGATTAATTGGAAAATGCGGCATCTTATGCAGTCTTAAGACCACACTACCTGCTTTATGCACGAATCACCATCTGATTATTGTGTCGGTTACTGCTTCCTGTATAAAGACTTGGCTGGCTTTTGATGGACGAGGCTTGTTATAAGTGCTAGTGCATCTTAAAAATAAATTAATAAATTCATGGAGAAACTTGATTTGTGTTCATAATTTAATTCAGATTCATTATATACGTAAAGTAACATATTTCAAGCCTTTTTTATTTTACTCTTGAGCAGTATGGCTTATAGCTCATGAAAATCAGAAATCCAGAATCTTAGACTATTTTATTTGAAGTAAATTACTATTCAAACAGTATCAGCATTACAACAAAAGGCATGAAATGTCACTTTACATGTAATACAAAATATGACAGTTTACCTTTTTGAGTAAAATTATTAACTTTTTCACTATATTCTGTCTTTGAGATGCACTAGTATGGTAAACCAAGACAGTGCTCAGACTTGCTCTCTACAGGTTGTGAGTTGTAGCTTGCCTACCAAAATGGCTATGTGGCGTTTTTATGACATAATCAAATACTATGAATACATGTTAATTGTCTCACAATGTAACTGCACTGAGTACTGAACTTACCACAAAAAACTGATAGTTTCTAAGCTAATGAACCATTTTAACTTGTTCTTTGGCTGCATAAATTAAACAAAAAGACATTGTTGATCGCAATTGATCAGTTGTTATATGATATGAAAAATTGCCAGCACAATTGTTATATTTGTGACCGATTTCCTACTTTTTAAGTTGTTCCTCTATTGACGTTTTGTTTTACACAATCAAATAATTCTTTAAATCAAATTGAGTCATGGTAAAATTAAAATGATTAAAATCTTAAAATTTTATGAAGTTTCAAGTACGTAATTTTATGCTATGGCCAGGATTTGATTTCATTGGCAGTTGTAGACATGTAGCTCACATGCAGCAAGTACATACAGCTGTCAAATAACTTTGCCTGTGCAGCAGTTCCAACTGCTACAGCGATTGATGCTGTTTGAGAAAAATTTTTTGTTGGAGGGTAGAAATTTCCAACAATACAAATTCTTCCAAACAAATTCCACAGTTGCAAATTTCTACTCAACTCCTACTTCACAAGCCACTGTGTTGATCCCTCAGCCTTTCCAGACAGCAATGAGAGGTGTTTCAGTAGTACGAGAGGAGGAGAAAAAGGAAGAAAAGATTAGCAGTCGACCGCGTGAGCCCCTTATGTCTCTGGTGGACTGGGCTAAGAGTGGGGGCCTGGAAGGTTTCTCCCTGCGTGGGGCTCTTCGCCTGCCTTCTTTCAAGGTACCTGGTTTTACTTGCTTGAAATCAAGTCTTGCTCCTCTGAATAAGAACTGTTCCATCACACAGTTTAATTTTGTTTTCCCTTTATACATACATTTTTCCCCAAATTAGCATTATGGTTTGTATGTAGAGGTGAACATTAACTTGGCCTCAAACCCGGTCTGACACATGTTTAAGTACTGATGACATTAGAATTAACCAGTGCCAGTATCGGTACATAATATTTGTGGATGTTTATTGTCCAGGTGAAAAGGAAAGAGCCTCAGGAACTTGCAGAGGATGGATCACTGAAAAGAGCCCGGCCTTCCACTCCACCTGATGAAGAGGATGAAGGTGAATTTTTCAGACTTGAACTTTTTTCAAAACAGAAATCAGTTTCTGTCCATATCTTTTAAAGCCTTGGTTTGGTCAAAAAGTCTGTAACAGTATGTCAGAGCAGAGGTGGGGGACTCGAGTCTCATGACTTGACTCAAGTCAGACTCGAGTCGCAATTTTGAGGACTCGAAACATGCTTGACTAATGCTGGTGAAAGACTCGACTTGACTTTGACTCGGTCTTTATGACTTGAGACTTGACTTAGACTTGAAACAGATGACTCGAAAAGACTTGATTTTTTATTTAAATATTTGCAATTTAAAAACAAAGTTAGATTACGTTAGAAGATTTTATTTTGAAGCATGATCGGCTTACTTTACAGTGCATGCAGAACGCTAAACAGCAGCACACAGAACGCTAAACAGCAGCAATAACGAACCGTTGTAGCACATGGAGCAAGGAGGAGACCAAATGTTTAATATAATTTTGGACTGATGAACATGTAAACAGTCAGCTTAAAAACGCACAAAAATACTGAAACGTGCAGCTTATTTTCTGAGATAATGAGATAGAAAGGATATAACAGGATGACGGAGCAACATAAACTAACTACTGCAGCAGCGGAATATAAACGTATTTACACATGTCAGACGCATGCCCTTCTACAAACCAATCAGTGTCGAGTGTAGGAAGACGCACACCACGTAAGTGATGACGACAGTATGTGGGTGTGTCCTAATAAAAGTCCTTTGAGCGCTCGCAAATATGCAGTGTGAAAACAAACCTAACTGGACTAAATATATACAAAATAACAAGCACACATAATGTATACAAAAAATAAATAAATGAAAAAATAAAAACATATTGTTTTTGTATGCCACATGCTATTGTTGTTATTTTGTTCTGTTCATATCTACACTCTCTAGCAACCTTGACAGCTAGCATATTTAAAGATAAGATTGCTTATATTTGAAAGTTATGCTAAAGTTAAATATTTATTTAATGTTGTGGCAGAGCTGTTTGCTAGTGTGGATATGAACTGGACAAAATAGCATGAATAGTATGTGGCGTACTAAAAACATGTGAATGTTTTCATGGTTTGATGTAATGTTTGTAATGTTTATAATAACATTTCAGACATTGTTTTATAGGTAACAGGTTTACATTTCAGGCAATATGTTTTTATTTATTTTTATATACTTATTTTTATTTTATCTACTATTCAGTTGACGATGCAATGCTTTTTTGTGCTGAAATGTTCATTAAGAAGCACCTTTGAGAGATGCATTAATAGGTGATGGAGAAATGGCGTAACCCTCTTGATGGGGGAAGTAAGCCATTAAGAAGTTATGTAATTGTATGTTTGATGTATATTTGATGTTTAATAAGTTTAGTTTATTTTGAAATAAAACTAAATTTGTATACGACCGTCTATATTGATTTAAACGTGTAAACTGGGGTAGATCAGACCATATTTGTATGACGTGACTTGTGACTTGCTTGACTTATAGCAGGGACTCGACTTGACTTGCTTGTTTCTCACCACAGTGACTTGGGACTTGCTTGAGACTTGAATGCAATGATTTGAGACTTGCTTGAGACTTGAATGCAATGATTTGAGACTTGCTTGTGACTTGCACATGAGGGACTTACTCCCACCTCTGTGTCACAGTGCCAAAACTAAATCACAAGGCTGTTTGAAATCACGTAACTACTGGATGAGGTGCATGATAATAGTTACGTAATGGCCTTTTCTTGTTAACTGTCTAGTTGATGTTGGAACATAGTTTTACAAAACTGTAAGGAACATAGTTTTACAAGTGTCCATAACATCATCCATTAGATACAAATAACAAAATTAAATATTTTGGGGCACTCCCACAGTAAACAGACATTGACTTTGAAACCAAATTGGACTAGACAGGGCTGCTTAACTTTTTTTTTTTTTTTTATATGGGACTCAAATGATGGTCTCAAAAATTGTAACATTTTTGATCTTGGCCAATTAAGAGACATTTACAAAGGAGAGAGTGGGGAAAAATAGGTTAACTGTTTTCTTAGTTGCCGCAGAAGCATACATACACTCAGATCTGACCAATAATGCAGGTCCGTACATCAGTTAAACAGTTAAGGTGTATTTAAGTATCTTATGTAATATCACTAAGCAACTATACAACAAAAGGTAAGAGCTGAGTCTTGTGTGTCACCATTAGAAAGGTAGGATGACTCTGATCTCCTAATAGAGATCTTTTGCCACCCGTCAGTACGGTATGTCCTAAACCAGGCAAGTAGAGTGATGGACTTGTGTGATGTAGTTTTTTTCTCTGATTGGGAATGAACAAAAATGTAATGATTTGATCACATACAACATACACTTTGTTAAAGCTGGAAAGGCAGCTGCTTCTGAGTGACAGTACTCTTGAATAAGACTTGAATGATCATAAATGTATAAGGCATTGGTCGAGAAACAGCAGCCAAATTTGCCAGTGGTCTCACTCCTGACCCGTAAGTGAATGATGTTTTAATTTTTGTCTCTCTTCATCAGCTTTAGCTTTTTTGACATTTTGTCCTGTGTTTCCTCTCAGACTCATACCAGGGTAAGGGTCCAGAGCTTGCAGGTCGACCGGAGGACAGCAGGGCACCTGACCGAGAGGTAGCTCGCAGAAGGAAGAGAACCAAGGCCCGTAAACCTTATGACCTGGATAGCGAAGGAGAGGAAACATCAGACGAGTCTTCTTCTGAAAAGGTTTGTGTATGTGCGATTCTTATTGTGCATTTTCTTGTTTGTTTGGAAGAAAGATAAAGCTGCATGATGTACTAAAACCCTGCAGTTATGAGATGCAGCTGAATACAGTGTCATTGCAGATTAATTGCATGGACAAAGGCACTCCTGAAATTGAAGTGCTTTCTTGTCATTGCAGATAGAGATACAAACTCAGTAATTCAGCATAGGTTGTTATGTAGGTGTGCATTGTTGATGTTGGAACAAAACCTTTTGTCTCCAAAATGGTAACTTTTTATAGGAGTCTTCTAATGTAAGTCAGGTAAAAAAATGTCAGTTGGTCATAAATTTTTCACACATTGAAAAATTCAGCTATTGTTTCCAAACAGTAGTACGTCCTGCCAAAAACTGAAATGCATTAAAAACTGGTATTCAGGGTTTTGTTCCAACACACACTTTTTAATTTCTTAGGAAAATATCAAATTTTTGTCAATAGTTTGCCAATTAAAATGTTCTAACACTTGCTAAATCATAACTTGCTTATCAGTTCCATTTTTTATTATTCAGTATTTCAGTTGTTCGGGTGACTTCTCTTTTTAAGAATAAAAATATTATGCAAAGACTAAATTTAACATTCAATACAAAACAATAGATTGTGTCATTTGTCAAGTATGTAAAGCGGTTGTTTTGCATAGAGTCGACAGAAGGTGGCAGCAGTGCTCCTTTAATGGTTAGATCTTGGCTCTTCCTGGACTACTGTTGGAGATCATGTTTAGACGTTTCTTATATCTTAATGCTTGAGCTATAAGAATGATACTGGTATGTGATTTACTTCCTATGTTTTTGTTTTATTTTTCAGGAGGAAGATGATGACAGTGAAAAAGATGAATCAGAGGGTGAGTAGTGTTTAGACTTTGTTTCTGTATTAACCCTTAGGAGTCTTTTGGCCTTTTTTGAATACTTAAAATAATGTACATTAAATAATATTTGCAATGCCAATGGGTGGTATCTTGGTTTCCAGGACATCCCCTCTATAGCATGGGACATTTTTTACTTTGACTTACTTTAGACAAAATACACAAAAAGACATAAAGTCAACTATAAAACACAAACATGCTTAGGGAAGTATTTTAAAACTGAAAAAGGAAACAGCAGATGTAAATATATAAATGTAAAGTTGAGAAATTGAATACAGTGGTGCTTGAAGGTTTGTGAACCCTTTAGGATTTTATTTTTTAAATAAAATTGACCTGAAGTTTAATCAGATGTCACACTAATCCTAAATATATAGAGAGGAGCAAATCAAACAATGAGAGAAAAATGTTATATGTGGACATATATTTATTGAGGAAAATGATCCAGTATTAAATGTATGTGACTCTTTAGTATAGGCAGACGATTTGAAGGTGAAATATGAGTCAAGTGTTGTCAATCAATGAGATGAAAATTCTTAGTGCCCTGTTTTATTTAAAGAACAGTGATCATGCAAAGTCTGATCTTCACGACACATGTTTAAGTGTATTATGGAACAAAGGAGACTTCTGAGGACCTCAGAAGAATAGTTTGTTCTTCAGGCCGGATAAGGATACAGATCCATCTCTAAAGAGTTGGGCTCCACCAGTCCCCATGTAAACAGATTGTGTACAAATGGAGGAAATTCAAGTGTTTTGTTAACCTCCCCAGGAGTGCTTGACCACAAAAAAGATCACTAAAAGAGAAAATGTGTAATAAGGCCAAGTAAAAAAAAACAATTGATCATCCCCGCCCGACCGTTTAAAAAGCACCCGACCTTTTTTTTTCTTTCTTTTTTTTTTTAATGCAAAAAAGCGCGCCAAACACGCTAGAATCATTCAAATTTTGCGCTATTCAAATTTACACCTGCTAGCTCGCTAGCTGGGACTGGCGCGAGGCTAGTGTGAAGTGTGTTTGCCTGTGATGTGCTTTGTGAATGGTCTCAGCAGCATCCGCTGGGCAGAAACTTTGATAGAAGTCAGGAGTGATAGAAGTCAATCTCCAAACACAAGCAGCTACAAAAAACACCAGAAATAGAAGCTCGATTTGTCGCTAGTCCTTATTAACAAAGAAAATGCCGCTAACAGGATTAGGAAAGTCTCCGGTTCAACTCAGAACAGAATGAAAATTTAAAAATGCTCCCACGTATGTTTACACAAAAAGATCACTGATTCGCTCATTTCGTTGTCAATCAAAAAAGGGATTCAGCCTCAGACAGATCATCCAGTCATCATGCAGAAGCCCACTGCCCCATAGACCCCCAGAGACGCTGAGCGTCCGATGGGCGGGACAAAGCCCAGGATTCATCCAATGACTCGTCTTGTTTCGCTGAGCGTCCACCCTGTTTAAAGCGCTGTGAAGCTGCGGGAATGAGTGAGAGGAAAGCCGCGTCGTTACCAGTGATAAGAAGCTGATTCTGAACAAAAGTTGAGCGCGTTGTAGCGCATATTTGTGACCCCGCCAGGGAAAACCAGGACAAAGTCACTGGGCAATTTATTGAGATATCGTGTCAATATCGTGTCTCTCACATTAGCAACAAAACTTAGCCACTCTGTATTATTGCTGTAAATGAATGATAATAGTCTCAGATATCAATCGTAGTACATATTTTGATCAAAATAAGTTGTTTTAAAAAAACAAATTTTGAAAAAAAGAATGACTTTGACCTGGTTGTCCCTGGCGGGGTCACATTTAGTCAATGACGTGTACACACAACAGTATATTATTGATCACTTATTATTTTTATTTTTTTACATTTTATGGGAAGCTGAGCTTCCCTTGCAGTCTTGGAGCAATCGCCTCTGCACTAGATGCATTTTACCAGGAATACAGCAACGGGAAGCATGATGGTGACCCCATTTCACGTTTTCAACATCATTTTAATATTTGCTACATACTTTTCAATGATCAATCTAAAAAAACAAACAAAAAACCCCCCCCCCCGACCCAGCATTTTTGTGAAAAAGGATGATCACCAATTTTTTTTTTTTTTTTACTTGGCCTAATCCACAAGCTCACAAAGGAACCCAAAGACATTTTTAAGCAACTAAAGGCCTCTCTCACATTGACTAATGTTAATGATCTTTATTTCACTGTCAGGATAACACTGAACAATGGTGTGAATGGTAGGATTGTAAGGAGAAAGCTGCCGCTCTCCAAAAAGAACATTGCTGCCAGTTTGCAGTTTAAGAATTGGCCGTCACATGGACAAGCTAGAAGACTATTGGAACAGTGTTTTGTGGACAGATGAGACCAAAATAGATTATTTAGATTAGATTAAACATTATGTTTGGAGAAAGGAAAACACTGCATTCCAGTATAAATGCCACATCTAATCTGTTAAACATGGTGGTGGTAGTATCATGGTTTTGACCCATTTTGCTGCATCTTGGCCAGGAAGGAATTAGAACAATGAATTCCAAATTGGAACAACAAATTCTAAAGGAAAATATCTGTTCATGTACTGAACCTCAAGAGAATGTTGGTTATGCAGCAAGACAACAACCCTAAATAAACAAGTTGTTCTATCAAAGAATGTTTAAAGAAAATAACATTTATTTTAGAATGTCCAATTCAAATGGTGACCTTAATCCAATAGATGGACCTGACATAAACACTTTATAAGAGGAAACCAACCAACATAACAGACTTGAATATGTTTTGTATGGAAGTATGGGCTAAAATTCCACCAAGCTCATGTGCAGGACTGATCAAAAATGACCAGAATTATTTTGTGGCAGTTATTGCTGCACAAGGGGTTTTACACCAGAAACTGAAAGCAATCGTTCACATTCTTTTGCCACTCTGCATCATATTCCCCAAAAAATAAATGACCAAGTCTAAACATTTGTAAGCCTGACAATTTCTGTTAACAAGCTTAATCTATAACATTGCCAATAAACCCAATTTCTCTTAAGACATACATGTAAATAACATTTACTCTGAAGGTAATATTTAACAGCCGTTCAGTGCAGTTTAACAATGATAAAAGATTGACTGCTCTCTCTTCAACCTGGCCAGCAATTCATATTTTATCTGTTCTCATTTGTCCTTGAAAATCATCCAGCATGGGGAGTCTGATAATGACATTATTATGTTATTTCAGCACTGCTGTAGATTGTGTACAAACCAGACACCATAGTTTTCCACTTATGTCAGTGAAGTAAGAATTAGTCCATTTCTTGTGAAAACCTGACACTCTGAGTCCACTTTTCTTTTGGAAAGAAACACCTTTACGTCTGTGTTNTTTTTTTTTTTTTTTTTTTTTTAAAGATGTGTACTAAAGAAATGCACAACACATTAGCCAGTGGGTTCATCCTGAGTTTATAGTATTACTTTGTCCCCTGCAGGAATAACAGAGACTAGCTATTTTCTATTTATAATGCAGGATCTTTTCCATTCACAATCCACAAAACCAATTTTATATTATTCTATATCCACATTTCTACTTGGTCAACTTCAGACAAAACTTAACATAACAGTGATGTGCAATGTGACTTTCATGCTCTGATGTGTTGAACCAGCCACCTTTTTTTTTTTTTTTGTCTTGCTGGTGTGATCGGTGACTCCCAAAGTTTAATGAAGCTAGTAGAGCAGTGGTAGGCATTTTACCAGTGCTTTACATTTAAAATGTTTTTCATTTAAAATATTGTATGTCTTAGATGAAGCCCTTAGTGCAGATAGTGATGATGAAAGCATCTCTTCTTCATCTGAGAGTTCGTCATCCTCTTCATCCTCCTCTTCGTCAACGTCGTCGTCAGAGGATGAAGATGAGGAAGTGGAGCGGGCTGAGGAGAGCGAGGGATTGGACACGATGGATGAGTCAACAATGGACAGCATGGCTATAGAAACAGAAAAAGATGAAGAGAAGTATGTGGTTATTTGATTGGTTCAGGGATTAAGGGTTTGAGTTGACATTTTAATGGGTGTAAACAGTGTGGTTTTCCTTCTCACAGGGAAAAAGCAAGCCTTGAACAGTCATCTGCTGCGGCTACTGTGGAGATTAAACCAGGTATGCCATAAGTTCAGTTCAGTCTTTATTATTATCTCTCTTGAGAAATTTGATTTGCAGGCAGTTACTACATACAACACATACAACACATCCCCAGAGCAGTAATACCAATTTAATTAGCAATACAATTTAAAATAAATAAATAAATAAAATAACCTACTAAAACAAGTCTCATGTTCACATAAGACAATGAAGAATTAAGAGTATGATAAATAAATAAAAGCAAACGGAAACAAAGTTCACCTGGTTCTCTTGTTCAGCAGTGTAACTGCACATGGGACAAAAGAATTCCTAAATTTATTTCGTTGAATCTTTGGCAACCTATACCGAGAGCCTGAAGGAAGAAGTTGAAATTTAACATGCAGTGAATGATCGACTGATACAGCAATGATTTCAGCCCTATTTAGGATGTGCCTTTCGTTAAGTTGGACTAAGGGTGATTGTTGACACCCTATAATCTGACTACTGGTTTTAACAACACTACTCAGAAGATTCTTATTCTTAATAGTCAAATTACCAAACCAACATGTAAAAGCAAATGTTAAAACTGTTTCAATAAAAGACTTATAAAATAATGTCATTAACTTAGAGCACACCCTAAACTTGCTAAGTTTTCTCAAAAAGAACAATCTTTGTTGACATTTCTTGTATATTTTGCATGTATTTTGGTCAAAACCCAACTTATCATCAATAATAGTGCCAAGATAGCAATAGCTGTTACTTCTTTCAACAGTGATACCATCTATTGCAGTAAGATTAATGTCCTCCTTCTCACGCCTAAAATCAACCATCATTTCTTTAGTTTTATTAATATTAAGTTTAAGAAATGAGTCTTTGCACCACTGCACAAACTCATCCACAACAGGGCCGTGGCTACTCTCCTTGTCTTTTAGCAGACTGACTATAACAGTCATCAGCATACTTTAAAATATATCTATCCTAGTATCAACTACAACAATCATTTGTGTATAAAATGAATAAAAGGAGATAAAACGCACCCTTGTGGTGACCCCGAAAAAGAAACAAGTCTATCAGAAAAAGAGTCATTTAGCTTGACTCTCTCAGTCCTGTTAGTCAAAAAATCAATGATCCAGCCTACCAGGCCGGTATCCACTGAAAAGTTATCCACCAACCTTTCTGCCAACAAATGAGGCTGAATAGTATTAAAAGCAGAAGAGAAATCCACGTATAAAATTCTGGCATGATTTTTTTTTGTCCTTCCAAATGCTCATATAAAAGATTCAATAATACACACAGTAACTTGCTGCTGGTCGCGTCATGAGCCGCGCCCCCCGTCATGAGCCAAGGTCATGGAACACTGATTTAGCATTTCCCAACAAGCACAAACATTTTTTGGCAGGTTACTTTAGTACTTGTATGCATGAGGGTAAGTTACTCTAGAACTGTCTACATTGAAAGAGGGTTCTAGATGAGTGTGAAACAATGAAACATTCTAGAGCACTCTAGAACGTTCTAGACCTGGAAAGTTGAGTTAACAGCCCGGGCTACTGTTAGATTAGGGTTGGAGCTGAATGCTCCAAAGTAATCTGCAGGACCAGAATTGGGATACCCTTGTTTTAGAGACTTCTAATGATCACATATAGCTGGATCACTTCAGTGACACGTTTTAGGTTTGTTTGAAAATGTATGGTTGGTTTGGCCTTGCCTTTAGGAAGAAAAAAAACAACTATTTTTACATGTGTATGATAAATGCATCTATAAAATACAGATTATTTTTCCACTCTTATTTTTTGCACTTTTTTTTTAACAGAACAAAACACAGTCACAGCTGCACCTGCCATTCAACAGCCATCATCTCCACCTTGTCCACGGCCTTCCTCTCCCATCCTGCCTCCACTCAAGAAGCGGCGCAAGACTGTGTCCTTTTCTATGGAAGAGAGCGAGAACAAATCCATTGCCCTGCCTTCCAGTGGGCCACTGTCTCCACCTGCGACACCTACTCAATCCCTACTGCTTTCTCCAGTCAAGTCTCAACCTCCAGATCTGCTCACTGCAACCTCTCCTGGAGCCACCCCCATGGCTGTTACTCCACCTTCATCTTCTAAACCTCTCCCTATGCTCCGGCCCTTTGCCTCTCACTCAGGAGAGGCTAGTGCTGTCCCCCAGAGTCCTACTTCCGTTCTCACAGTCCCTCCACCTGTGCGGTCCCTCCGGCCAGAGGAGCCTAGAAAAGGTACAGGCTCTCATCAGTCCCTTACAAAGTCCCCCTCAAAACGAGGAACAGGTAAAGAGTCTCCAAAAACGCCCATCACTCCTGTTTGTCTTACAGTTCAAAACCTACCACTGGACCATGCTTCTCTGGTCAGAATTGCCTATGAGGAGCCAGTATCCATCTCAACCACACATACTCAGAAAGGTCGTCCTCGTGGCCGGCCCAGGACCCCCAGTCAGTCAGCTTCTGCTTCCATGTTACATCCTGTGTTGCAGGAGGAGGATGAATATGATGAAGAGCAGCTGGAACAGAGATTGAGGCACAGAGAACAGGTAGGAGCATCCAGCTTGTTGCAGCTGGCCACTGCCCCTACTGCTGACCTGTCTGTGCTAGCAGACGTAGCTTTAAAGATGGACCCTGATGAGGACATAGACTCAGAGGAGACGGAAACGTCCGATGAGGCTGAAGAGCACAAGCTGGAAGAGGAAGAGGGAGATTTTTTTGCTCCACATCCTCGATTACCCCTGCAGGACCCAGAAGGCATGTTTGTGTTGCAGGAACACAACTACTCCAAATCTCCAGCTTTTCTTCTCTCTCCTTCTCTCTCTTCTGCCCAAAAGAGGACAAAACAGGACTCTACTGTCCTACTCCCTGCAGACCTCAACCAGCATGGTGTGCAAGAGGCCCCAGAGGAGGTTATTGGAGATGCACATTTGGGCAGGGGTGAGACAGCCGAACTTTATGCAAATCTTCCCGGCATGGGTCTTGTGTGCGAGGGTGGTGATTCGACTGAGGCCCAGTTGTTCAGTCCTGCAGCCAAAAAGAAAGGGACACTCAAGAGAGAGGAGCAGCTAGAGAAAGGGAAGAGTAAAAAGAGGACTAGGAAAGACAAAGAGAATGTGGATGTACAACCTACCAAGAGACAGAAGGAGGAACAGAGCAAGAAACAGAAGAAAGGGAAGTTACAGGTGTGTCTGAGTATCTGTTTTTATTGTGACAGATTTTTCTTCTGGTTATTATTTGTGTGTGTGTGGAAAAAAAACCTCCTCTTAACTACTGGCCGTCCAAAGTGTGACTCCAGATACAATGCTTTTACTGTTATTTCTCAATGTGGCTTTCTTCATTGTAATTACAACAACCTGGTGGTCAAGATGAATGCCATTTTATGTGCCATCTCTGCCAGATTAGCATATTCTATTTAGTGGGTTCACTGAATCTGCTTTTCCAGCTTCCAAAAGGCATTAAAGAAAAAAATAAAGTTTTGATTGTCAATAGTGATGCACTGATATGACTATTTCTTTAGTCAGTGCTGATTGACACATTAGATAGACATTGTAGAAATGTAAATATTTACCATTTAATCTTACAGGTAAATGTAGAATTTATCTCTGTTTGTTCTAATGCGTCTCTAAAAAATAGAATATTGTGTAAAAAGTTGATTGTTTGTAGTTTGTTTTTCAATCGTCCTATTTTATATTTTATGAAAATCAAAAATTCAGAATTTCAAATTATACAAACATTTAATTTCCAATGTGAATAAATTGCTACTGAAACAGTATTAACAGTAAAACAGAAGAGGCCTGAAATGTCACTTAACATGACCGTTTACCTTTGTGAATTAAATTAGAAACATCAATTAACTTTCACACAATGCTTGCAAATGCACTAGTAACTGCAGTAAATTAATACAGTGTAGCACAATAGCCCACAAATGCTGTTTTTACCTTCTGCTGTCAGGAACTGGACCTGGAGGAGGATGTGGATGTGGAGCAGTTGGAGTCGGGTGAGCTCTCCAGCTCCAGTTCCGATTCGGCTGACTCTGACTTCGGAATGGATGAATCTGTTGCGTTTGAACGTGAAGAAGTAAGGAAAAGTGAACGTCTCTTCCTCCAGGAAGCCGGTGTAACCCCATCTACCCAGAGGAGGCCCAAGCAGGCCCTGACTGCGCACTCCCTCTTAGAGCTACATCACACATACGACCTGCGCAGCGAGTTTGAACAGATGACCATTCTCTATGATATCTGGAATGCTGGCCTAGACCTTGAGGACATGAGGCTGCTAAAGAGTACCTATGAAAAGCTGCTGCAAGATGACCACAACACAGATTGGCTCAATGACACACACTGGGTCCCTCATCCTGATATCCTTTCTATGAATAGCTAGGCTGGCCACAAGGTAACTTGGTGAGTGAGGTAGGAAAGTTAAGAGAAATCACTAAAATCTTGGCTAATTTTACAATTTTTTTTGTGTGTTAATCCAGCAGAGCTTGTGAAAACTTTGATTTAATCTTATACAATGGCACATGTAAATATCCTCATTTTGACTTTTTTCTATTTTCAGAGCTCTTATGTTGCTTGAAATTGACCTGCAAATTATTTGCAAGGTTATAGAAGGGATTCCTGTATTTTACTACAATACATGTAAAACATGTTCAGTTTTGCTTCTGATCCTTAACCCCCACTGCACTTACCAACATCCCACACCTGCGGCGTAAGAAGAAGGCAGCGGATAGGCAGCTAAGAGAACATGTCACAGGCTGTGCTCGCAGTGAGGGCTACTATGCCATCAGCCGTAAAGAGAAGGACGTCTACCTGGATTTGGACCTTCCTGAGGCTGTGCAAGAAGCTGTGGACTATGACACTGCGGTATTTTAAGCATGCTTTTTTCCCCTTAAACTTTCACTGTAATTAACTCCTAAAACACTGAGTACCGACTATAATTTCCTATTTTCTTAAGTTCAGAACTTAAGCATGAGATTCATAACATTTGCAAAGCAATTCACTGGAGTTACTGGATAATACATTCTGAGATGCTGAAATGACTAATACAGCTTGTATTCAACTATTTCATCTTAAGTTTACATGTACAGTGGTACCTTGGGATACGAGCAGACCAACATACGAATCTTTTAAGATACGAGCTGCGACTCCGTCTGTATTTTTGTTCGAGATCCGAGCAAAATTTCAAGATACGAGTGGCTGCTGTTAGTTGGGGCTTTGGCGCAAAGGTCCATTATGGGCAGCACAACACCTGCATCTCATTTTTTCTCACGTGTTTTTCCGTCAGAATCAAGTACAATAATTTAAACTCTTAAATTTAGACCATTTTAATAACATACTTACAGTAATTGTTAAATACTGTTAATATTATTTCGCGCTGTCGAGAGACCCAGGCACGCGCCGGCCCTGAACATAGATATGCGAGTGAAACTGATTTGTACTGACCAGCAAAGAACAAACAATGGCCTTCCATTCTAAAGCCAGTTGCTGAATGTCTTGGCAGCAGTCGGATGCTGAAGTGAAATGGGAGAAGAGAGATTTTACTGTAAGCCGCATTTACACAGAATCCCCCCGCGAATTTAAAATGCTACAGCGAGAATTCCCCCAAAATTATTTTAGACTAATATTTATTGATATCTGAAATTGAAATATTTTGTTATGCATTGGTAAAGTGTATATATATGTGTGTTTCTTAATTCAAAACACGTCTCTTTGTCCATAATTTAGGATGTTTTGGGAATGTTTCACAGGGCTGGAACAGATTAAATCTATTTCAGTTATTTTAAATGGGAGAACTTAGTTTGACATACGAGTTGACTGACTTACGAGCTCTGTTACAGAACAAATTAAATTCGTATCTCAAGGTACCCCTGTAGTTAGGAGTCGCATGTATATCTGTTGTAAATGGTCTTGCATGTAATATTTTAGCCCTTTTTTAAAAGCCACAGGGTTATCCAGTACAATATATAATTAAGACAAAATGCCTTTGTAAGTAAGTTAAAAAAAAAAAAAAAACAAACGGTGTAATTCAATATTATTTCTCAGCTGCAGGTTGTCAGTCAAGTTGTCATATCACATTTGTGTTCATAAGTATTTGAATTTGAAGAGTTGTTGTTAATCTTAATCTATATATATATATGAAAAGCACCTTATAAGTTTTTGTATTGTCAATGTCAGTCAAATTGCTCACGCACCCCTTTTCTCTCAGGGCTCGAACCGTCTTCTCTCTGAGAGGCGCTCTGAGCAGAGGCGTCTCCTCAGTGCTATTGGCACGCCTGCAGTGATGGACTCGGACCTGCTCAAACTCAACCAGCTCAAGGTGAAGCCTTCTGCTTTGGCCTTGAATGTTTATCAGACACCCTGCTGTGATTACAACAGTTTTATTGGGGTTCCAGTTTACTTATTCCAGTACATGATGTAATCAGTTGTGGAGCAAATGCTTCTTCATGCAAACTCTGTGACCTCCTGTTTCACAGGCTAAGCTAATCATGTTGCAAACAGACTACTTTACTGTTATATAAGAGCATTTTTTTCAAAAAGCCCCATGACAACCACCAAACAAAACAACTACACCCAATGTGCTGAAATCCAAAGCTTGTATTGTTTATGGATTGGGATGGTATATGAAATCATTTTACATGTGCTTGTTGTTCTGTTCTGTTGTTTTGTGGACATGTATCAGCTGATGTATCATTTCATTCCATTGTCTGTTTGGGTGCAGTTCCGGAAGAAGAAACTGCGGTTTGGCCGCAGCCGTATCCATGAGTGGGGACTGTTTGCCATGGAGCCCATTGCAGCAGATGAGATGGTTATTGAATATGTGGGCCAAAATATCAGACAGGTAAATCTAACTTTCTACATGCACAATAATTATAGAAAATCACTGCATGTGACAGCCTAACGTTTTGAGTTTAATTGGACTGCCTTAACAGGCTGCCTCAACATTTTTATCTTATTAACACAACAGTAATCTGCATTATACTTTTAACTTATTTTGAGTTTTAAGGCAGTCTAAATACTTTCGTGAAACTGCTTTTTCAAATAAACTGCACATCGCAGATGTCACAAGTAGGGCTGCCACAAACGGATTACTTTTATAGTCGACTAATCATCGATTATTTTTACGATTAGTCGACTAATCGGATCATGTTTTAATTGAATATAAAACATACAGCTTATTGCACTAGAATGCAGCTGCTATTATATAACCGTCATTAGATTTCAGCTATATGCTAATAATGCTAAAAATAAAAACAAGTAAGACCATAGTTCATTAAACCTTTAATGTGTGCTAAGGCTAATGAATCAAATCGTCATCGCTAATGTTAACTTTTACAGCTATAAATATGAGTAAGCAGCAAGTTAACTCTCTGTTTACACTCTGTTTAGCAGCTAACTAGCAATTTAGCTTACTGAGATGACGGTTTCTCTTCATTATTGTCAGAATCTGCCACAACAGGCTTCCTTTTCAGGTGCTCGTGCATCGCAGTTGTGCTGCCGTGGAAGGCAAGTTCTGACTTGCAGATATTGCATTGCCCACGTTTCTCTTTCATTTTCTTAAAATGATCCCACACTTTTGAGCTCCGTTGCGGCTAGCCATGATGAGCCTGTTTGTATAACGTCCTGTGACGTCATCCACGGGCTACCCCAGTTACCACTACTGCGCATGTGCGTCAAGGACAGAAAGGCAGACGCAGCAGTAAAAGGTGAGAAAAACATAGCAGTTTGGAGAGAAAAAGAAAGTAAAAAACAAACAACGCATCGACTATTAAATTAGTCGTCGACAATTTTAATAGTCGACATAATCGTGACTAGTCGACTAATCATGGCAGCCCTAGTCACAAGTGTGACTGCGAGGTCAGCTCTCTTTATTTGTGTGTTCCACAGAAAAAAAAAATTATGGGAACAATTCAGTGCCATCCTAGTAGGCAACATTCATACTGAAAGCACACTGCTCTGCACCTTTTAGTGCTTTTGTCCCCCCACTGCCTTCGCAACTAATCCAACTAAATAGCTCTAACAGCTTTTTGAGCTTAAGTGGGTGTGTTAGAAATCTGGAAAGCAGTAAAATATTCAGAGGAATGTGCCTCCTGCATCAAGGTACAGAAACACTGGCATAGATAAGTGACTGACTGTGAAATGTGTTTGTTAAATTATTGTATAACGTTACCATATTGGGTGGGTATGATGTGAAATGATCAAATTGTAGAAGGTATTTTCTGTGTGTTTATAGTGGCTGGTGTCCTTTGAGAAGTGTCAACGTGAACTTCATTATCATTCAGACTGTACCATATCGAGTGTACAACTGAACAAAATTGCGCTTCTCCAGACTCCAGTGTGCAAAATATATTGGACACTGTACATTTAGACTATACATAGTAGACATGAAAATAGACATGAGAATATAAATGGAATTTGGCATGCAGTATAAAAATGGTATCCTATGAATATGGATATATGAATTGAATAGTATATGGGCAGGTTGAGTGGGGTCCTTGATTATCCCGCCTAGGCAGCGGGAAAAGTGCAGTTCTTGTATGGATGGAAGTGATGTCTTTGTGATTCTCTCTGCCATTCTCCCCACCCTCTGGAGAGACTTACTCTCTGAGGTAGTGCAACTGCTCTAGCAGACTTGGAGGCTGTTGGTGAGGATGGACTCTGGCACCTCTGTAGAAAGTCGTGAGGATAGGAGGGGGAAGGTTTGCTCTCCTCATCCTTTGCAGAAAGTGCCCTTTTGACTAGGCAGGTAGTGTTTGTTGAGCAGGTCAAGTCTTCTGTGAGGTTAAACCCCAGAAATGTGGTGCTAGTAAGGTGGTTTGCCTTACTAAGGTAGAGTACTTAGAAATTTCCTTCATTATGAGAAATTTGTGTTCTATACCATCTTCACCTGCAGTGCTTTATGGTTCTGTAGTACTAGGATTTTATACAACCTGTGAGCATAAACACCACTTGTAGACATTGATTGCAGCTGGTGCCATATTTGCTGTCCACAGTCATCTGAGGAAGACACTGATTTTAGACCACATTCCCTGTGTTCGCTTGTAGTCATCAGTGTTCTAGAGCAGGACTATCAGCCTCAGACTCCATCCACTTTTTTTCTTCTTTCTTCAGTGTGACTGACATTGTGTACGTACTTGTGAGAGAGTCTCTGGACTATAGGTACACTGGAGTGAGAGTCTCTCGATTTTAAAAAAGCTAGCAAAGCTAGACATTAGCATCTGTCCATTACACTTTCACATGTATTACACTTCCAATACACAATAGTAATTTCACATAAACTCCTTTCCTTCCCCCCATCAGTAGTGTTTGTGGTGATGTTTTGTAATTTTATGAAGATGGCATGGCATGAAATGTCATTTTCCACTGGTTCCCAAGAATTCATATTTTAATGACTGTTATTGTATAGTTTTACCAGAACAGTGTGAAGGAGTGCTCAGTAGACTTACGGTAGTAGCCACACTGAAGAAGCTCCAGAAAGAGTTGCTCACAAATTAACAGCGCCAGCCTCTTGCATTCACACTGAATTGGGAGTAACTACAACTAAATGGTAGATAATGAAACTGCTTTAATTTTGATACTGGTAGTTTTTTAAACTGAGTCAAGGGACTCTTGAGAGATATAAACCAGCCAAATGGTTGCTGCAAGCTTTTAAAATGCAGAAACTTTATTGATGTTAAGGTACTCGAGTGCTTCACTCATCATTTGAGAATGCAGAAAAATAGCTGGTGCTGCAGGAACTGCTACTGACGAATTCAAATAAGGCAAAAAAAGAAGTGATGATGCTGCGGTGACTTAAGATGGTGGTAATGCTTACGTGACTTCTGCTGCCTACAGAACTGAGACTAGCAGTACTGAACTATTGCAGTTATTGACTATGCAGAAATTCTGCATATTGCTTGCAGGTGTGTTACAAAAGTCTGATTCTGGATTGAAATGAAATAGTTAGACCCTTTATCACAGATTTCCTGTGTTATCTTCAATTTATGGTTGAACTCTTTGGAGTCTGAGGGTATTTCAGACACTGATGTAGTCTAACATGCCTGGAGTTTTTTACAGATTACATCCATCTAAAATTTTCCCTGTCTATTTGTCATGCTATCATATCTTTTCTCTCTATTGCTCTCAGAAAATAAACTGCACATTTCAGCTGATTTTTCACATGTTCATCAGAGCAAAATTATGTTAAACACTTGGTCTCCTCCTCGCTCCATGTACACCACAGCTCATTTTTGCTGCTTTTCTAGACACTTAAACACTTATTTCTCTTCTCCTGTTGTTGAACACCTGTGTCGACTTCCTGTATTGGATCTGAAAGTTTTCACACTGCATACAAACGGACCATGGTTCAGTAGATCTGGACTAAGTCAACCTTGGTCGGACCAAATTTTGCTCCTTTGGTCCCGACTGTGGTTTGCGGCCCCTGTCACAACCGCTATTTTTGTTCAGACCAAACCGAAAAAGTCCGAACCAAACAATGTAGTTGTGAAAGCACCCTTAGACTTTCCAAAAACAATTTTCAGATGTGCTGAAAAAACACTCAACATTTGTAGCCAAGACTTTTGAGCTCAAAATTGAATAAACATAGATGTCTGCTTCACACTGGTCATTACAGTTTTTAGAAGTTGTATGTGGTTTTATTTCTAAAGCTTAACGTGTGAGTTTACAGTGTTTTCACTTAGCCACTAAGCCTACATTGAATATGTATGAATATGAGTATGTTTTGTTTTGTTTCTAGGATAAAATCTTGCAGAGTTATAATTTTTTGCGGAATTTTGTAATATGCCACCAGCAGGAGAGCAGACTCCAGAGGGTTAATTTTTTTTTATGGCTAGTTAAGAACAGTGCTCTACAAAGGAGAAGGGGCCTGCCTTCTATCTTTGCTGCCCTTGCTGCCTCACCTTTTTTGCCTGGAAGTTTCCAGTGTAGTCAAGCCTTAAAAGAAAAAATGTAGCAGTTCCTAATCTAAGGTTACTTGGAATCAGAAATCATGAAGCATTTTCTGGTGGTACAGCTATATATTTCTAAGTGAAACACCTACCACAGGTACTGTGGAGACTCTGGAGGAAATGTCTGATAAGAAATGAAGCTGGTGGGAAGAGGTTGAGAATATTATTAAAATAGGATATTGTCAATATTGTTAACACTTGCTGAGCCATTGTAAAATCAGAAAATTTCAAAATATAAACAAAATCATTTACTTTTTGGTAATAATAATAATAAGAAAAAGAACATTGTTTAAAAATGTTCTGGTTCATGATGTACTCTTTCTATTTTTACAGATGGTGGCTGACAATCGGGAAAAACGCTATGCTCAGGAAGGAATTGGAAGCAGCTACTTGTTCCGTGTCGATCATGACACCATCATCGATGCCACAAAGTGTGGCAACCTTGCTCGCTTCATTAACCACTGCTGCACTGTAAGTACAAATAAATGTGTCTCAATAGACTCCATAAATAGTTATTAAGGTTGTGTATGCATGTCAACATTTTGCGAACATTTAAATGTTAGTTATTTTTGTTAAATATATGCTTATTTTGAATATGAAGCTAATAGTAAAAAATTGGGTTGGCAAAACAATAGACTGGTAACATTGTGTGACTTGGAAAGTCTATTTAGGTTCATTGTCAGCAGGTCAGTAATGTAATTGGGTATAAAAAGAGTATCTCACTGATTTGTTTCAGAATAAAAGAAGGGGAGGGGTCAACTTTCTGTAAGACTGTGAGATCAAATAGTGTAATTCAAGGAAATCTTTTCTCAGCATAAAATAGTAGGAACTTGGGGATTTCATCACTTGTGGTACATAATACCACCCACCAATGTCTGTTCATGTGCAAATCATGCAAAGAAGAAACCATATTTAAACCAGAAACACTGCTGGAAGGGAGAGGGACCATCTTATAATTTCCAAAGTCAGTATGGATGATGTGCGTATATGTGAAGGCTGTACTTTACTGATCTTTAGGTTCAGGCAGAAACTTGGGCAGGGCAAAGACCAACTCATGATTGTCGGTTTATGTTTTTCTTTTCATTTTGAAACAGATTTCTATTAAATTTCTTATGCACGTGATTTCTCAGAACTGTTTGGACAAGTATGTGGGACTGAATTGGCAAGGGCATTGGGGATTCATTGATAGCTTTTGCTTTCAAAAGATATTTGGATGTGCATGTTTTGCACATTGTTTTTAAAAGACTTTATGGTTAATCCATGGTCCACTTGCACTTGTGTTGCTTTATGTACTGAAAAATAGTTTATATGACCATTTTCTAACCTCTATTTTCTTTAGAACTGAACTAGTTTTGTTATTGTCTCTTTAGGACTTGTGTATGTAAATGATCTAATTGACTACTACCCTGTAGTTGTTCCTTATTTTAAAAAACTGAACATGTAACATTACAAATACGGCGGTTTTGAAACTTGCTGTTTCTGCAGCTTAGTTTCCTCATATGGACTGTGGGCTGAGGATTGAATGAAAATTTCTTACATACAACAAACTCCATTTATTTAAAAAATAAAAAAATCAAGGAAAATATTTTTATATTATATGGGTCCTTTAAGGCAGTTGAAATCATGCCCTGATGATGACAGAGTCTCATATTCTGTGGTATTAACAAAGTCACTGTGTTAATAGAGGACATTAATTCACACCTGCCAAATCATTAGAGTGCTCCAATAATGATAATCATGTCTTGGTGCACTGTGACTATCACTATCAAATTGCAGACTGTGTGTTGAAGAAAACTCTGGAGGTATAAATTTCACTGTGATTGTCATATTACAGAGAATGTCTACAGATTAGAGGTATTTAGTTGTCACTTGATGGTGGCCATGTCTCCATAATGGCATCCCTTAGATTCACTTGACTCCTGTGTTCATTATAGAGGTTAACTCTTCTACAGTGGAGCTTAGATTACTCTCTACCACTTGATGGAATTGTTGTGCCCATGGGGCACCACTATTATGCCATTGGGAGGCACTCATTGTACAAGATGCCCATTCTAAGTACACCTTCACTACAGCACTTCTAGAACATCCCACAAAGTGTAGCAGCTGAGATGTTACCAATCTTTGCCCAATACCTCATTATCATGCTCTTTTGGACATCAGTCAAATTGTTGGGTTTTTTTGCTACAACTGACTGGTGTGATGACTTATTTGTACATGCAGTATACCCTGTAACATGGTACTTGTGATGTTCTAGGCCATGTTGATTCCAAACCAGGGGTGATCATAATATTCTGATATGGCCGTTATACACATTAGGAAAATGTCTTCAAATATGATAACTACATGCTTGCCATGGCGCCCACAGACACGTCAGAATACATCTATAAGATATGTTAAGCTTTCTGAGTACTTACTGCATGCCAACTTAAATTTCTCCCTTTTATTTTCCAGCCCAACTGCTACGCAAAGGTGATAACCATAGAGTCTCAGAAGAAGATCGTCATCTATTCCAAGCAGCCTATTGGAGTGAATGAAGAGATCACGTACGACTATAAGTTCCCCATTGAAGAAAACAAAATTCCCTGTTTGTGTGGGACGGAGAACTGCAGAGGAACGCTTAACTGAAGTCCTTGGACACTCCATTGAGCTTATACTTCGCTTTCTCCTTTACATTCAGCTTGCCCAGCCCAGCCCAGGGCCATCCTAGTCTCATCCTCTCCACCATTGCAGGAAACATGCAGGGGCTTATGTGTAATGTATTTGAGGTGCAGATTCAGTTACAGTCATGCACACATGGTAAAATCCATTACATGCTTGGCATACCTTGCGTATGAATACAGATACTTGTCTCAAGCTAACAGCACAGCAGTTGGACTAACAGCAAAGTAAATAAAAGAAAGATGTCTCCATAGGGATGTCAGCACCATTGCTGATTGGTCATGCGTCAGCTCTCTTTTAGGCTGTGCAGCATTTCTCTCTTCAGCCTACATTGCTCCTTTGCAGATGTATTCGGTTGATTGTTATTTTTAGAGACCTGTGTGCTGGAGAGTTATAAACCAATAGCACACCAAATGTCTCGTGCTTACATGCGCACAAAAACTAAAAGGAGGATTGGATAAAAACCTTTATTCTGGGAATTAGATTTTTTTTTGCCACACTCTAAATGTAAGGACAGTAGCCTTTTTTTCAAAGTTGAAGTATTATTATTTCAGTTAATACATTATTTTTCAATTGGTTGTGTGACCTGTGAAAGGGTTTTACAGTGAAGTACTCTGTGTGCTCATACTCTTGTGGCCTGTGCTTTAACGAAGTTCAAGTAGTGCCCTCCATTTGAGTCGCCCCACCCCCCTTGTAAGCCAGTGTCCTGACTCATCAGATTTAGTTTATGCATTTTAGACAACAGAACGTTGGAAGCAGAACAATATTTTACCAGTTTGGTCAAGGTAAACGATCATTTTCCCCCCTTTTTTTCTTGGTGGACCAAGGGATGCTATGAGCTTAAATGAGCTTATCAGAAAAATTAGCCAGAGCTAAGTGGGGAATTAAATTAAGGGTGTTCTTCCCAGCCCTAAACTCTATACCAATGCAGTCAATAGGAGTAATTAAGCCACTTTATTTTGTGAAGTACATTTAGGGGGCACTGGAACCATTAACACACAAAGAGGTGGCACATGCCATTCTATCTCTGCTGTGATTGGTCGCCTCTCTCAGCTTTGTTATTTGTGTAACTGTCTACCAGTTTAATGTTTTTTTTCACCTTTTCTTTAGCCCCTTGGTTTTAACCTCACTTTTTAGCTACTTTTAACTTGTCAAAAGGCCCCCTCAGCAGTCCATTCCTTCTTTGAAAGGAAGCCATGTAATATATGTAGAGTTGCAACAGCCTCAGAGCGCACTGACCCTCAGAACCATAAAGCTAAAAATAAAAAGGACAAAAAAAGAAATACACATGGAAAGAAATTTGTGTAAATATTGTAGAGGTGTTTGTTTCTCGTAGAAACACACTGGTACCAGTTTGTAAATATGTTCTTCCTTTTCCTACTTTCCCATTGCGAGAAAAATTGTACATACCTATCATTCGGTTATCTTATTTGTTTTTTTTTCTTTTAATTTGATGTATTTTAATATTATTTGCAATATTTCTCTTGTATTAATGCGTTGGACCCTTTATTAATGGTGCATTAAAATATTTTTTAAAAAACTGAAAACTCAGCCTTGTGATGATGTTCATTTAGGCAAAGTAGATTTTATATTGCACATTACAACTTAAAAATAAATTAGCAGAATTTAAAAAGGAAAAAAATAAACAGATTAAGTGGTAAGATGTAACAAGTAGAATCCAATGCAGAAATCAATACAATAAAATTAAAAATAGATTTAAAAGAATTTTTTTTGCAATAAACTAGGATAGTAGTGCTGTTACAGAATAAAGTGTCAAGAGAACAGTATTTTAAACTGAGCTGAAAGCTGCTCAAACAAATGTTTTCAGCCTGGATTTAAAATGGTTAATATGTCTTCTAATGTTCTGTCAACCATTTAAAAACAGCATTGTAACTAAATGCTGCTTCTCCATGTTTACTATTTATCTTGGGCATGACTAGCTGACTGGTTTCAAGTGATTTGAGAAATCTACTCAGCTCATATTTCTGCAGCATGGCAAATGGATCTACACCATTAAGAGAGTTACAGATCAGTAAAATAACCTTAAAATCTATTCTATAACATACTGCCAGTGTTTTTAAATTATTTAAGAATGGGGGTAATGTGTTCTTTTCTTCTGCTCTTACAGCTACATTTTAAATCAACTGAAGTTTTAATTGCCTTTTTTGGAAGTGCAGTTAGAAAATAATCTAGTAAGATGATCAATCCTACTAGAAATAAAGTTGTGGATGTTTTTTCCCAGATCTGGTATAGTCAGAAAATCTTTGATCTTGTTGGGTTTTTTGAGGTGGTGGTGATGAGCTGCTTTTTTATGATTACTAAAACAGATCTCTTCTTTTGATTCAAAGAGTTTTTGTTCCCAAATAAAATCTGTTTTATCTTTGTTTAGCTTCAGAAAGTTTTGTCCCATCCAGTTAGTGATGCATTCATGGTATCAAGGGGACACCAGTTATATGAGGAAAGGGACAGATCATTCAGAGTATCATCTGCATAGCTGTAATAAGACATCCCATAATCTTGTAGAATATGACCAATAGGGATGATGTATAAATTAAACAGGCCCAATAATTGAACCTTGTGGGACACCACAGGTCATTGGTACATTCTCCAATACATGGTTTCCTATTTTAACAAAGTGCTCCTGATGTGCAAATAAGAACTGAACCATTTCAGAACTGTTCCTGAGAGTCCAAGCCAGAGTCCAATTCTAGTCTCAGTTTAGCTGCTCACTCAGACTGAAGACTGCTTTTGTTCCATACCCTTTAAAGGAAGTTCTCTATGTTTTCCGAAGGGATCAAAAAGTATAAAGTTCCTGAAATTGTCTGCGTTTACGAATAGGAAAATCCTATAACAGCATGTAAACCAGACAGGTCACATGTCTGTCTGTGTTCACACAGTCCTTAAAAAGACAATGTGATCTTACTGAGGTGTCTCAAGCTGAGATGTGCAGAAACAACTTAACACTGTTATGGTGTCTGCAAGGAAGTGTTTTGTTTCTTATATTTAGCATATATATGTGTGTTGCTTGTCCGTGTGTTTGTGTGTGTATGTGTGTGTGTGTGTGTCACCCAGTGATGGACTGGCGCCCTGTCCTGGGCTTAGTTGAATAGTGTAATGCCCT
>BRDA01003662.1:97463-115028 GCA_036984385.1 Crenuchus spilurus
ATAAACAATGTCTTGACTTGATCACGTAGAGGTTTTTACACATATGACACGTTTCATAGTGTAATGCCCTGCCCTGCGCCCGGTGAGGGGGTAGGGGACTAACCGCGACCCTGATAAGGATTAAGCGGGTGTGATAATGAATGAATGAATGTGTGTTGCTATTTTAAAAAATATATACAGTGCCAGATCAAAACATTAAAATGTGAAAAAAATTGTGTGAAATTTTTTGTTCATTACACAAAGTGACATATTTCAAGCCTTTTGTTTTTCTGCTGATCAGTTGGTCTTATAGTTGATGAAAATAAGAAAAGCAAAATCTCACATTATTAGAATATTTCATTTTGAGTAAATTACTATTCAAACAGTATCAACATTACAACAAAAGACCACTTTACATGTAATGAACTTTGCACAGTATACACATTTTTGGAGATGCACTAGTTCAGTTCTGTAACAAATACACATCTAACAGGCAACATCTGTTTTGGAAATCCCATAGATGTGTCAGGGTGGGACTAAAATGATCAAATGAGTGCCAAGTTTGGTCAATAATTCAGCCTGTAAATTTCTCAGTGGAAGGAGGAAGAAAAACACTGACATGGCTAATATGAATGGAAATAAAATCTCAAGAGGATTTATTTTTGTAAAACTCCAGAACCTCAAGTACATATATTCCCAAACAGGGCTTAACATCTGAAGTCTCAGACAAGAAGTTTTATTGGCAGTGGAGAAAGTTAAACAGGGATGTCTCCTTTTGTTAATGTTTTTGGAGACTACTCGGATGAAAGGTTTCTCACAGTGTCAGCAGCAGTACAGGAGGTGAACCTGCTGAGTAAAACTTCCAAGAATTGTGAATGTATAACAGCGCTTGCTAAAAGTTTCACACTCAGTCATAAAACTACTCCAGTGTGAATGTGTGGGTGAAGTTTGGAGACTCTTCTTTTGAATGAACTTTTCCCACAAGGCTTTGCTCTGGTGCTTTTGAGGCTAAACTCTTCCTGGTGTTGGGTAATTATACCCCAGTAAGGCTAAGAATGAACTTGAGACTATATGTGAAATGTTAAAGGTGACAAGATGACAAGTCATATATCATCCCATCCACTTAATTCTGAATAGGGTTGCAGTTAGTTCCTTACCAACTGACCAGGCACAGGGCATGACACTATCCTAACTAAGCTCAGGATGCCAATCCTTTGTTGGACATGGAGGCACATAGACAAAGAGACACACACACATAGAGAACATGGAAACTCCATCCAGATGAGGATTTGATCCAAGACCTCAGGGATGAGAGTCAAATGTGTTAACCAAGCCACTGTGCTGCCCAATGACAAGTTTAACATTTAGAAAGATATTAAAGTTTACGTTTTAGAAAGAGAATTTCCTGGATTTCTTGGAGGTCTACATGACACCTAAAGTCAGGGAGTCGTATCAGATGCTTCCCTAACATGTATGAAAACACGCCTTCTTCATTCGGCCTAACATGCTGGGTCACATTGTCCTCATGCCAGACTCTCCCCGCCTCTCGACATGCCCAACATGAATCATAAGATCCTAAATAACACAACAAAAAACTGTAAAATGATATTAAAGACCATAACATTCATTATTTATGTTGCAGACTTGATAAAATACACCATCTCAAGTGTTAACTTGACGAATACCTTCTGTCAGGAATACCTGCCAGCATTGTATCAGCAGCAGTTGGAAAAGGGGCGGCGGCTTGACTGCATCGGAGGAAGCCTGTGTTAGTCTGCACCCTCCTAGAGTCAGGGACATTACAAGTGATAGACAAGAGTCCTAACACATTGGTCGATTGGCTGCCAAAGACATTGAGGAGAAAATCAGGTTTAAAAAGTTTCAGAGAATCTGGAGAATTTCCTGTGGACAAGGGATTCTGTAGTGGAAAGTTAATTTAAAATGGACTAAAGCTAAATGCATCTCTGGTCAAATGAATCAAAATGTGAAATTATTTTTAGAAACCACAGGTGCCGTGTCTTGCAGACTGAAGAGAAAATGGATCATCCAGCTTGTTATTAACACACAGTTCAAAAGGTTGGATCTCTGATGGTATGGGGTTACGTTAGGGCATGGGCAGCTTACACATCTGGAAATACACTTTCAATGCTGAATAGTATATATAGGTTTTAGAAATACATATTCTCCCAAACAGACGTCATCTCTTTCAGGTAAGGCCTTGCAAAACAGAGCACATACTGCATCAATCACAACAGCACGTTTTTTTGCAGTTGTCACAGTGCTGAATTGTCCTGCCTGCTGTCCAGACATTTCACCAACAGAAAACATTAGGCTAGAATGCTGAAAACAATGACCATATGAACATTGTTCAACTTCAGTCTTTACAGCTTTACACCTCCCAGACGACTCTACTTTTAGCATTTAGACCTATGAGATTCCTCATATAGAGAAAGCGCCAAAGGCAAAAAGGAAAACACATTTTATTCATAAAGTACAGAAATGCACTAATTCTGTCTCTCTGTGATTGGCAGTTAGCTCAGCTGAACGGAAGAACTGCACTGTTTCCTGTGAGAATACGAGTCTGACTTTTGCTGCAGCTGATGTGTCTTAGATATAATTGCGTAAGAAAAAAAGAAAGAAAACAACATGTCAAATTTAGCAGCACAGCAGAGCAGAGAAATGAGGAACCGTCTGGTGCTTAAGGTAAGATCATTTAAAGTCTTTGATGCACATTAATGACTGTGTGCATGTTTAGATCCTGTGAATAATCATATATTGTGATAGGAGTCTTGTTTATAGTGGAGCTTCAGTGAAATGCTAATATTTAGACAGTGGGAGCATTAGATTTCTTAGAACCTCTGACCGTGTTCAAATACTGCAATACTGAGTTCACTGACCTGAGCAGAGCACACATCTGACTCCTGCACTTGTGTTGTAGCTTGTATATCCACTTTGGCTATTTTTTAACTCAGTATATCTCTTTAAGCTGGAGAAAAGGTTCAGTTTTATGGAACAATGCTGCATGTGCTGCTTTAGTGGGTCTCATGCAGGCCTAATGTATGCTTTCAATGAACAATATTAAATAATAACAGAAAGGTTCAGCTAAAAATAATAGTCAATTTTCAACTTACCTTAGATGTAATCATATAAAACATGTTTGGAGCATAAAATGTGCTTCTATATTAGAGATGAGAGGCTAATGTTGCTAACAATCATTAAAAGTAAGTAACCCAGGCCCTGAGTGGCTCAGAGGAATAAGGTGCTGACACTATGATCAGAGTATGGTGAGTTTGAATCCCAGTCACACTGCTTGACATCGACAGCAAGGGCTTGAGAGGGCAAAATTGGCCATGTTCTCTCTTCCTATCACTACTACCATGCATTGTCGGCTGGCTCAGGTGTATGCCAGCCAATCCATCATAGCTGATGTTCATGCACTTTCCTCTGAGCTCGCTGGCTGCCCAGTGACAATGTATTGGCAGCAGGTTGAAAAAATGCACTGACTGACTTCACAGGCATTGGAAGACGGCCTGTGCTTGTCTTCACTCTCCTAAAGTCAGAGACATTACAAGTGATAGGGAGAGTCAACAAATGGGGAGAGCAATTGGCTTGTAATACATTGGGGGGGAAATTGGGTTTAAAAAATATACTAAATAGCCCAGTTGTCAAAATACATCACCAAAAATTCAGATTTTAATTAAGGTCTCACAGAGCAGTTGATGTTTTATATATGATATTTATACAGTGGTAACCCTACTTACGAGCATCCCTACTAACGAGTATTCCAGGTAACGAGTCGAGATCTCTGAATATTTTTGTTCCAGGTAACGAATAAAATTCCAAGTAACGAGTAGCGTAAATTTCTTCAATTATGCCAAACCACTAGGGGCGCTGCGGTCGTAGCATCGTAGAAGAAGAGGTCAGTCAATACCTTTGACCGCTGTCCAGTAAAAGTGCCTGTTGAAAGCGACGCTAAGGTAGCAAAAGGTAGTGAAGAAGAAAGTTAGATAAATTTTACTTTTACTTTTCATATGATAAGTGCCATACATGTACGCCCGTCCTCCTTAGCCACCAGCCTACACGAGCACCGTTGGTCTCCCTCTCATTAGCGGCCAGCCTACACGAGCATCGTCACGTTTATTTAAAAAAAAAAAACATATAAACACATTATTTAGCATATTAAAGTATACTGTATATTAATCAGTTTTACATGTATTCTTATGGGGAAAATGCATCCAGCTAACGAGCAAACCAGCTAACGAGCTCGGCTCCTGCACTGATTAAACTCGTAAGTAGGGTTACCACTGTATTTTAATTAGAAAAGTCTAGCAAATTGTGACATAGTGGCAAAAGCCGATAGGCAGATGAAGATCAATTATATTTGAAGCCAATAAGTAAGGAAAGGTGTGTTTTGACACATCAGACAGAGATTAGCTTGAAAAAAAATGATGGCGTTCAGTTATGAAAACATATAAATTGTTTTTTTCTGGAAAAGTGAATGTAGTGAAACATAGAGATATACAATTGTACTTCAAAGACCATGTAGAACATTCAAGGGTCACTACACTGACATTGTACCGTGCTGGACAAAAATGTGCCTGTATTGTGCCTTTTTTGACACTGTAAGGTGGTCAGAAAGGTATTTGGATCATTAGGAATATTATACTATTACAAAACAGCCCAAATATTTCACCCAGCATGGCGTCACAAAGCAGACTCAGCTGTTTATTCAGGGTCAAAAGCAATGTGTACGTAATTAACTCACATTTACAGGGTGCTGTTCTATTTGGCTAGTTTCCTAGTCATTTGCTAGAGGAGCTCTAACATATGTCACTGGTCTGATCTTGCTTTGTTTTGGACTGATCATTGCATAAACTCATCCAATCCATTAGTTTAAGGCCTACAGATGAGAGAAATTATGATGTTGTATACATAAACAATACAGTCTGAAACATAAGGCACTCAAGGTTGATAGAACTGGAAAAGTTGGTAGAAAAGGCTCAAAAATACATTTGCTGTATACAGTATTTCTTTCAAGAGCAGGTCCTACTCTAATGCAAACACTCATGTCCTAAAGACAGGGATTTCAGTCTGAAGGCAACCATTTCTGTTCTAGTTCTTTTTTAATGCAGTGAATTACTTATCTGGGAATTGCTGTTATTTATCCAAAGGAAGTCTCCATGAAGATATATCATAGGCTGTATGTGAAACTGAAATGTGACATACACACAGATAAAGAGAAAAGGAGTTTACTGAATAAGGAGGGGTGAACCAAATGCAATCCAAAACAGTCCAAGTTCAAATACCCAGCAAAGAAAACACTTAGGACTGAAGAAGTCAGGGTACAGGCGAAGGTAAAAATACAGAACAGAATCAATACAAAAGAGAGGAGCTAAGGCTAAGACTACACTAAAGCTAAGCTAATGAACAGAGCTAATGCTAAAGCTACAGTAAGGCTAAAATAACTAATAATAAATAATAAAATAAGGCTAAAATTGAAAATAACTAAAAATATGGTACAGAACAAACTAATATTAAGCTAATGAACAGACAAGGAATAAACAAAGAACAGACTAAGGACTAGAGCAAGGTCAAGGTCAAAACTGAGGCAATTAAGGTCAAACACAAAGACAACAACACTTGGTATGTCTAAAGCAAATACAATACTTCACAATGGGACGAACCGAGAGGGCCTGGCCTGTTTTATAGGGGAGTAAATGAAGGATGAGAGGTTTCAGCTGATAGTGGTCACATGACAAAAGGAGTCCTAAGGGGATTCTGGGTAATGGTGTTCTGACAGGTGCGCGGGAACTATGATGAAGTGTGTACAGGAGGGCCAGGGTGATGGGAAGTGAAGTTCTGGGGAGCAGTGTGACGAAAAGCAACATTTTGACTAATAAAATGCTCCTTTGTGTTCCAGCTGTTTTTTAGACAGCAACCTCATCCAGTAACAAGCTACAAGCTTAACAAAAAATGTTTTCTAAGCTTAAGAAACCTAAGCCTGACACCTAAGTAACGTAAAAACATTACAATGGGTTGCATTGCTTTGCTGGTTACTTATCTCATGGAGGTTAGCCTAATCAAAGATAAGTACGTTGCTGTTGTAAAACCCACTACTAGGTCACTCTCTTCCCCTTGTGCCACAAGGGGCTACTTGTGTAACCTACATTATGCCTTTCCAAGTGGTGAAGCAAAGTCAGTGTGGAAATGCAGGTCTATTCTGCTTTCACTAAGGACGTTAGAAAAAGAAGAAGAGAGAGTTCCCTAATTGAAAATGAATTGCAGATAAATAACAGAATATTCTGCCTCCAATAAAAACAGCCCAAATGCTTATTTGTAGAGGTAGAGGAACACCCCCTCATACTCCCCCGATGTTATGGAGATGTGCATGTATTGGAACCGGAACAACATTTTTGTCCATTAACACAAATACAATACTCTTCACTTCAATACCCCCCAATATGTTAGTAGCCGATCAACCCATTTGTTGACTCTCCCTATAACTTGTAATGTCCCTGAGGGTGCAGACTAACACAGGCCTCCTCCTTGAAGTCAAGCCACCCGCCGCTTTTCAAGGAAAATGCAGGATCCGAAAACGAATATTTTAAAACGAGCACTATGACTAAAAGTATTAAACTTTTCGTCAACTAATAAAAAAGAAACCACAATGTTACAGAAGGACAAAAAGAATTTATTTATCCAGTAATCTGCTTTTTTAAAATATAAACCTGCCACACCACATCCTTACATCTGACTTTCTCGAAGCACGTTAACCTCCCCTTCCACACTGGTGAAGCTTAACAACACAACGTGCTGACGTCACTCCTGCAGCTTGGATGGAAAAGAAGAAGCGATTTATGGAGTAATTTCACTTTTGCTGCCACAGAAAACAAAACGGAGTGCAAAGTTTGTGGACTGAAAATGAATGGGAAAAACACAACGAACCTCAAGAGGCTCCCGAATTCTCACCACCACAAGCTTTACAAAAAAGTAAGCTAACATAGCCAATGTAGCTGGCTAGCTAGTTACTATATGTTAACAAGCTCGCTAACGGCGATGAATATGTATATCGTTTGATATCAGTGTTGCCAGATCTTGCGATAGAAATAAGCAACCAGCTCTATGAAAACAAGTCCAAAATAAGCCCAACTGGCAACCCACCACACTCTGTGAAACAGAGGCCGCTTTTCAACAGTAAAGGTAAACATTTATTATGACATTATACATAAACACCAAAATTATGCTAAACACTTTTAATATAAAAATTGGCAGGCTACGTAGGTGGATATTTTTAGCTTACGTCTTTGTTTTGTGTCATTGTGTTTTGGGGCACTGAAACCCATGTTTGTTAGCCTCACAGAAGAAAATGGTGCAGTTTTTTTCGTGCTTCTCAGTATTAGCACGCTGAATTAAATCAGCATGGTGAGCACGTATTTCACATTTGCAAAATCTACAGAATGCCTTTGATACATCTCCCATCTGAGGTTGGAGCCATTCTTTCAGTGTGTTCTCTTTTTCCCACTCTTTATTATATTTTTTCCATATTTTCCCCACTTACTCGAGCTCATTCTAAAGCTGTTTGGCTCTACCTAGCTGCCTGCTGTGTGTTTGATTGGGTGTGTGACTGGTCAACTTGGGCGGGAGTGATAAACAGGAAACGGGGGCTTGGAAGGGACAAACGACCTACCACTCGTCTTTTGCTTTATTATGGGGAGCTGGGAGATAATCAAAGAGTTTCACTCGTAAAGAAAGTCAAGCCCAATTAAGCAACTTCACATTCAAAAACAAGCCCAAAAAACTGCAACCCTCCACTTGCAAGATTTGCAAGCGACTTTAGAAAAAAAACAAGCCCAAAGTTGCTTATAATAAGCGGACTTGGCAACACTGTTTGATATGTTTCATGTTTCATTTTTTAACTTTTCAATGTCCAAAGGGGATATGTGCAATCTATTATCATTATCTTAGGTGTTTAGGTTAAATAGATCACAAACACTTCTAACTGGAGAAATGAGACACACACAGGCTTCGTTGCATTTAAAAATATCTCTTAATTTAAAATAGTATAACAAAAATACAACTAAAATTAGATTAAATATTTTAAACATTTAATTGACTAAAACTAGACTAAAATGTTTTCAGTTTTTGTCAACTAAAGCTAGACTAAAACTAACAATAAATAAATGCCTAAAATGTGACTAAAACTAATGTACATTTTAGCCAGAAGACTAAGACTAAAACTAAAAAAGTCAAAATCACCTGTCAAAATTAACACTGGAGAGAACACCACCAATCTTTTACTCTCTCAGACCCTGGCTGCAAGCATGACTGAGATTTGAACTCGCAATCCTCAGATCATAGTAACAGTGCCTTAGTCCACTGAGCCACTCAGGGCCTCATAATTTCTTTAATATGGTCCCCACACTGTTAGGGAGGAAAGTCTGCCTAAGATGTCCTCTAACTATCCATGCATTATCCCACCAGCTTAAACTTAGGGTTGGGGTTAGTCCCCTACCTCACTGGGTGCAGGGCAGGGCTGTACACTATCCCAACTAGGCCCAGGAAAGCATATCAATCCATCGCTGTGTACACAGAGAGAGAGAGAGAGAGAGGGAGAGAGAGAGAGATAATTGTCTTTCAGCCACTGGAGATGTTTATGCTTCTGACCTTCATGACTATCTCATAAAAAGCCATTGGCCTTGAGCTGCGAACGGCCAAAGTCTGTCTGAAAGAGACACAGCAGAGTGCTCTAGATTTATGTCACTGTTTGCTTGGCTCAGAGAGTCTTCACTTGTTGTCAGATTTTCTCTTCTTCTTTTTCTTCTTTTCCTTCTTCTGTTATTTTTGATTGATGTTTGCTAACTTGTCCTGCAGTTTTCTAGTCATTATCACTAGTTCCAAAATGTTCAGTCTCATTGCAAATGGTAGGCTTGTAAACAGATTTTTGATCTGATTTATGATTTCTGCATGACAACCATTTTCATTCAGATTTTTCCCAAAGGGAATGAATAGCTACTTTACTTCAACCACATATACCTTTTTTGAATACCACGCCACACTGGTTAGCTCACCAGTCAAACTTGGTATTATTGTCATTTATCATCCTTCTGGGCAACTGGGCAAATTTACAAATGAACTAGACATGTTACTGTCTTCCATTCCAAAGCATGAGTGTCCCATGCTCATTCTAGGTGACATGAATATCCACCTTGACTGGCCGGCTCTACTGATTTCAAATCTCTCATGCATTCCTTCGATCTAGAGCTGGTCTCCAGCCCTCCAACTCATAAAGCTGGGAAAAACTTAGACCTAATTTTCACACGTTATTGTGATGCTGACTCACTAACAGTCACTCCTGTACATGTATCAGACCACTTTTTTATTCAGCTCAGTATCAGCATTCACAGGAAAGCTACTGCTGCTCCAGCCATGGCAACTTTCCGACGCAATCTCAAAGACCTTAGTGTAGAGCAATACTCATCGCTGGTCGCCACCACTATGCCTCCACTGGGCTCATTCTCCGCTCTCAGCGTAAATGCTGCCACAAATACGCTCTGCTCACGCTGAGCTCCTGTCTGGACAGATTCTGTCCACTAACATCTCAAACTATCTGCACTAACAAGCCACAGCCATGGCTTAAAAATGAATCCCTCAGGGAGCTACGCTTAAAAGTCCGGGCTGCCGAAAGGAAATGGCAACAAAAGCGTATCATGTCGGACCTATCAAACTACCAGTTACTCTTGGCTTCATTCTCAGACTGCCTTACAACTGCCAAAACTGACTTCTATCACAATAAGATCGGTTCTCTGACAGACTGTTGGAAATTATTCACAGCATTCAGATCACTGCTGAACCCTCCAGCTGCTCCTCTGCCTACCTGCCTCACAGCTGAAACCTTTGCTTCTTTTTTCACCGGGAAAGTGACGGCCATCAGTAGCCAGTTCACTGACCCACCTACTGCCTCTGCTACTCAATCTATTTCGACCAAGAGAATCACATTCTCTTCATTTACTCCTCTCTCCAAGGAGGAAGCACTAGCCCTGCTAACATGTAGCCGTCCTACTACATGCCCGCTTGATCCGATACCAACAGACCTTCTACAAACTATTGTACCTACTATTATTCCAGCCATCACACATGTGATAAACAATTCACTTTCCAGCGGTGAATTCCTGTCTGCCTTCAAACAGGCTTAGGTGACACCAGTACTTAAAAAGCCCTCACTCAACCCTGTCCAGGTTGACAACTATTGGCCGGTTTTGGTACTGCCTTTCCTCTCTAAGCTCATAGAAAGGGTAGTGTACAATCAGGTCTCTGACTTCCTCACCCAAAACTACCATCTCGATTGTAACCAATCTGGTTTTAAAAAGGGACACTCTACTGAAACGGCTCTGTTGCCTGTCACAGAAGCCTTAAAAACTGCCAGAGCTACCAGACAGTCCTCCGTGCTCATACTGCTGGACCTGTCAGCAGCTTTTGACACGGTCAATCACGACCTCCTATTATCTATGCTTTAAAACATGGGTATCTTGGATACACCACTATCATGGTTCAGATCCTACCTTGCTGAGCATTCATTTAAAGTGTCATGGCTAGGACAGCTGTCCTCTTCGCACTCACTGTCCACCGGAGTGCCCCAAGGCTCGGTACTGGGACCCCTTCTTTTTTCCATTTACACTACCTCACTAGGACCAGTTATCCGCTCACATGGCTTTTCCTACCATTGCTTTGCTGATGATACTCAGCTCTATCTGTCATTCCTGCCTGATGATGACTCTTCCAACTCGGCGCGGATATCTCACTGCCTCTCAGATATATCCTCATGGATGAAGGATCACCACCTACAACTTAACCTCTCAAAGACTGAACTACTGGTCTTCCCCGCAAAACAGTCGGTTCAACACAACCTCACCTTGACGATCGACTCTCTCTCACTCTCTTCATCAAAGGTTGTTAGGAACCTCAGGGTTATGTTTCATGATCAGCTTTCATTCACACATCATGTGGCCTCTGTTGCACAGTCCTGCCGCTTTGTGGTCTATAATGTCAGACAAATCAAACCGTTCCTAATGCAACATGCCACTCAACTCTTGGTACAAGCTGTGGTTATCTCATGCCTCGATTACGGCAACGCTGTGCTAACAAGCCTCCTAGCCTGCACTATTAAACCACTACAGATGGTCCAGAATGCAGCAGCACGTCTGGTTTTTAACCATCCAAAATGGGCACGTCACCCCACTGCTCATTGAGCTACACTGGCTTCCGATTGCTGCCCGGATCAAACACAAAGCCTGCACGATTGCCTATAAGGTGATGACAGAGCAGGCTCCCTCTTATCTGCACTCGCTCCTAAAAGCTTATGTCCCGGCTCGGTCGCTGCGCTCCTCCACTGAACGTCACCTTGCTTTGCCTAACATTCACACAAAGCAATCCAGACTGTTCTCCTCAGTAGTTCCCAGATGGTGGAACAAGCTGCCTACCACCACTAGAGCAGAGGTGTCCCTCACTGGTTTCAAGAAACTCCTAAAATCCGAGCTCTTCAAAGAGCACCTGCTCTAGTGATCCCAACTACTCCCCATGAGTACTGATATGCATTCAACATTCTATATCGGAATGTTAATTATTTAACTTTAGTATTTTTCTGCATTTGTACTTTTTATACTATTGTAAGTTGCTTTGGATAAAAGTGTCCGCTAAATGCAATGTAATGTAATGTAATGAATAGCGTGCAATGATTTTAATAAAAATAAACCACACAAACTCTACCATGTGATGTCTAGCAACACATCTGCAACCACCTTGAAGACCAGCAACACCTTAGCAACCTTAGCACTCTAGCAACACCTTTGCAACCACTTTTGAGTCATTAGCATCTCCTTGAGTACCCATTACCTACTACCTGAAGAAACAAAGCAACCATCTAGCAACACATTTGCAAACACTTGGGAGGCTATAGCAACTTCCTGGGGGTTGCTTAGGCTGTGCAACCACTTCACATTGACTTCAGGAAATGTACTAATCTACTTGCATTATAACATTATTCATGACTATTTGTCATTTCCACATGGAATAATGGTAAATGAGCATAAGTTGCTTTGCAGAGAAAAATTTGTGTTGTACAAATTTTGCTCTTTGATGCTCTTTAAGCCTCAGAACACTTAGACTAATGGACATTGGCCATGACACAAAAGGAGACATGATTGCTTAATGTACAGATAAAAAATATACTTTTAACAGCATCAGAATTACAAAGACTCTCATATGAGAAATCATTAATATCAAGATTTAGCAAATATCTGAACAAATCTAGTGCAATATGAGACTTGATTGAAATGTACTCAAGTGGTGACATGAGATTACTGAGTTATTTTGCTTAAAGTAAAAACAAAACTGTTGGGAGTACTCAGAATTTCAAGTCAACATGAAGTATTAAGATTTTCGAGTTTTATTAACAACGTGTTGTAGTTGTCCTTATCAAAGTCAATGTGTTTAACAAAGCATTTTGTTCAGTTAACATTGAAATTTTGAGTTCCCTCAACAGGTTCCATTTGCTCTATTGCTGGCACAAAGAGACTATTGAGATATACAGCACCCTCCATAATTATTGGCACCCCTGGTTAAGAAGTGTTCTTTGGCTTCTAATAAATTATTATTATTATTTATTATATTGGACAACAATGCAAAAAAAGAGAAAAATCTAAGCTTTAATTCAAGTGCCTTTATTTGGTGGGAAACAAATGACATATTAAGAAATAAATATTTTGAATGAAATCATGTGTGCCACAATTATTGGCACCCCTGGTGTTAGTACTTTGTACAATGTCCTTTTGCCAACAAAACACCACTTAATCTTCTCCTTTAACTCTTCACAAGATGGGAGAATACAGAAAGAGGGATCTTCAACCATTCCTCTTTGCACAACCTCTGTAAATAGTCCAGAATCCTGGGTCTTCTCCTATGCACTCTCCACTTCAGCTCACCCAACAGGTTTTCTATTTGGTTGAGGTCTGGGGACTGAGATGGCCATGATAGGAGCTTGTTTTTGTGCCTTGTGAACCATTTTTGAGTAGATTTGGCCACATGTTTAGGGCCACTATCTTGCTGAAAGAACCTATGACGACCCATCTTCAGCTTTCCGGCAGAGGCCACCAGATTCTGACTCAAAATGTCCTGATATTTCAAAAAGTTCATGATCCCATGTATCCTTACAAGGTTCCCAGGTCCTTTGGAGGAGAAACAGGCCCACAGCATCACTGATCCTCCCCCATACTTAACAGTGGGCATGAGGTTTTTTTTCTGCATACTCATCCTTAGTGTTATACTTAAAGTGTTTGTTGCCAAAAAGCTCTATCTTGGACTCATCTGACCAAAGCACACGGTCCCAGTTAAAATCCCAGTACCGCTTGGCAAACTCCACCCTTTTACGCTTATGAGATTAACTCAGAAAAGGCTTTCTCCATGCATGCCTCCCAAACAGCTTGTTGGCAGGCATGTAGATAGCGTCTGATGGTTGTTTGGGAGATCTGGTAACCCCAAGATGCTACCATTTGATTCAATTCTCTTACAGTGAGTTTTAGAGAACTTTTTACTTCTCTTACCATCCTTCTCACTGCGCATGGTGGCAAGATACACTTGCGTCCTCTTCCAGGCTTGTTTGTCACAGTTCCAAATGTTTTGAACGTTTTGATGATTGCTCTGACTGTAGATAAGGGCATCTGCAGGTGTGTGGCTATTTTGTTGTAGCCATTGCCTGATTTATGAAGGTTGACACACATCTGCCTTACTTGAATAGTGTCTTCTCTTGTCTTTCCCATGTTTAAGAGTGAGTAAGAGAAATTGGCCTCTGTGTAATGGTATATTATACCCCAGGGAAACAGGAAGTGATGAATTACTAATTAAAGGTTCCTAGATACTTTGATCCACTTTATAAACTACAGTAAACATGAGATAAATGGTGCAAATACATTTATTTCCAAGAAATTGTTAAGGGTGTCAATAATTGTAGAACAGGTCATTTTATGGGAAATAATTATTTCTCAGTCAGGATTTTTTCTTTCTTTCTTTTTTTCACTTGAGTTGAAGGTTGCTTTTTTCTAAACTTATTCAGAGTGAGATTAGGCTTCTGCAATAAAAAATTTATTTATTTTAAGACTTTTAACACATTTTAACTAGGGGTGCCAATAATTATGGAGGGTGCTGTAAATGAGATTTTGTTTTGATGGTCCTTTCCTATGAGTTTATATTGCTAACATTAGATACATGTGTATCTAATGGGATGCAATGAGTGATGTGATGTAACATATTGTAATTTGTCATTCCTGTTTGACGCAAAATGTTAGTGTTCAGTCTGAGACAATGCCTTACAGAACTCTATTTCACTAGTGAAATACATAGAGTAACAATGTAGCATATAATGTAGCAATAATGTGTAAGAATATAGTGCACATTGTCCAAATTGAGACACAGGGTCAGTGTCAAAGTTAAGGACAACTTGAAATATAGATGGAACCGTGTTTTAAAAAGAACTGCTGACTGTCACAGTATCCAATGACAAGAATTTTCCACTTTCTCTACAAACATCAGTTCTGTTTTTATGCCATGACTTCAGAAGGTAACTGAAGGGCATATCATTACTTTCTGAGTCAGTTCAGACTGTTTATATGTCGTCTTTGGGGTGATGTCATATGATAATGAGCCAGATATAAAAAAAAACATTGAGGCAATGTCTGTGTGCTGTAAGACAGGAGACTCTTCTAAAGAACCTGATATGCTTGTGGACTATAGTGCACATGAAGAGACAGCATCAGATAACATTCAGTCTCACTGACCTTTGATCATTCATGAGTGAATAGACAGAGCATTCATCTCATTGTACAGGTTACTGGCACTCTGCCCTAATGCACCTCAATCAGCTACTGTTTGTGGGTTGATTCTTGTGGTTTTGATGGGTAAATGTAATGAAACCCTTTATTTAACAGTTTATTAGGAATACACAACTTGTAGGGTAGGGTCTTAATGTGCTAGCTACCCATTTATCAGCACCACACACAGCACCGTGCAAGATTTGATCAACTGAGGTCTTATGGTTGTCATTTTCCACCCGTGAATGGGGCAGTGAAGGCTGATAAATTATGCAGTTTACCATTTGTACTGTATGTGGTCTGTGTTTCTGATTAAATGGCCAATGAAAGAGGTACACAAGATACCTTCAAGAGTGTCTGGTGTAAGCTTGTTGTGCACTGAAGCTTCCAGCTAAAAAGTCAAAGTCATTTGTGCAGAAAATTACCGTGACTAATTATACTGGAGCCACGGCTAAGCATGAACAAAACGGGGTGAACAGAGATGTGGGGTGGCAGATAGTTGAATAGATAAGCTAACACAGCAGTAACTCAGAACAATAAGCCACCACAGGAGGTGACCTTTGTGCTATCCAAGCCCTCTAATGTGGTGTGGTTTACAAAAACTCACTGGGACTGTACTATTCCAATACTGTAGCCCAGATATTTTACTCAACCTGCAGTGATGAAGCAAAATGGACACAGCTGTTTCTTTGTGTTGTTATTCAGAGTCAAATACAATCATTATTAACTCAAATCTAAAAGGTGCTGTGTGTGTGGCTGACTTTTAAGGGACTCACATTTAAAGTTGGACAAACACGAAAATGAACAATACATAAGTCATCAAAGCCAAAGGCCACCCATACGCTACCACAGGAAACATTGAGGGAGTAACCTTTGTGCAGTCTAGGCCTACTTACCCACTTTAACATTGTACTTCTTCATGCAGAAGCCTTTACCCTTTAAACCCAAAGCTAAATTCTTCCAACAATCATCTGGGGCAAAGTGAAAAAGACTTGTAATGCTTTATTTTGAGTGGTCCTTTTTAGATGATTAACAAACTTTCAATAGGTTGTAAGTAGCCTATCAATAATTTATCATTAACAGTAATGAAGCATCTGAATACATCCAAGTAAATAGTTAAGAGTTGTGGGCCTCATATGTTTTTTTTTACATTAAATAGATCTTAACCCTAGTCTAAGTAAACCTTAACCTGAAATCGAATCCTAACCCTGACCACAACCTTAAACTTAACTCAAAATCTAATCCTAATCCCAATCTTTATTTCAACCCAACACTTAATCCTGACCTTAATCTGAGCCCAAAATCTAATCCTAATCCTGATCTCAACGCAAAACCTAATCTTTATTCTAACCTTAACCTCAACCCAAAAATTTAATCCTAATCCCAATCTTGATCTCAACCCAAAACCTAATCCTGACCCTAACCTTAAACTCAACCCAAAATCTAATCCTAATCCTTATCTGAACTCAAAGCCTAATCTTTACCCTAATCTTAACCTCAACCCAAAATTTTATCCTAATCCCAATCTTGATCTCAACCCAAAACCTAATCCTGACCCTAACCTTAAACTCAACCCAAAATCTAATCCTAATCTTAATCTCAACCCAAAACCTAATCCTGACCCTAACCTTAAACTCAACCAAAAATCTAATCCTAATCTTTATTTGAACTCAAAGCCTAATCTTTACCCTAACCTTAACCTCAACCCAAAATCTAATCCTAATCCTTATCTGAACTCAAAGCCTAATCTTTACCCTAATCTTAACCTCAACCCAAAATTTTATCCTAATCCCAATCTTGATCTCAACTCAAAGCCTAATCTTTACCCTAACCTTAACCTCAACCCAAAATCTAATCCTAATCTTAATCTCAACCCAAAACCTAATCCTGACCCTAACCTTAAACTCAACCCAAAATCTAATCCTAATCTTTATTTGAACTCAAAGCCTAATCTTTACCCTAACCTTAACCTCAACCCAAAATGTAATCCTAATCTTAATCTCAACCCAAAACCTAATCCTGACCCTAACCTTAAACTCAACCCAAACATCCAGTTGTTGAATCTAGTAGAAAGTGTGTTTGAGAGAATTTGTTAAACCTGTTCCACGTTCAGTATCTTTTCATCTTAACATCTGCATATGAAGTGAAAAGCAACTGAATTCAGCAGATTACCTACAAACTTTACTTTGACCTGTCTGTTATTCATCTTCTAAATGTATTTGGGGGCAACTGTGTCCTGGTGTTTAGGATCTGGTCTTGTGACTGGAAGGTCACTGGTTAAATCCCTGGACAGGTCATGACTGAGCAACTCACCTAACCCCCAACTGCTCCAAAGGTGCCTTGGAAAGGGATGCCCACTGCTTCCAGTACATGTTCACAGCCTAGTGTGTTCACTAGTGTGTGTTTCACCTCATGGATGCAGAAGTTCATTGTGCGCAAATCACATTGGCAAAACAATTAATCTAAATTTTTCAAATGCTTCACTGAAACGGATTTAAAATATGTATATATGTTCTTTAAAGGACTCCTATCATGGAATTTTCATTTTTTGATGTGCTGCGTAAGTATAGCAGTAGACTATGCAGTCCACAGAACGAACATATGTTTTTACCTGCTTTTTGAATGAGGCACAACAAAAAGTAGCCAATAAGAATAGAGAGATCATTTACATATATAATGTTTTAAATGCACAGTAACACTATCAACCTGTCTAATTGAAGCAAATATT
>BRDA01003663.1:0-11222 GCA_036984385.1 Crenuchus spilurus
TTACTTTATCCAAGATCAGGTCTAATGTGATGGCATAGAGGAGTTTGACCTCTACAATTAATCCGTGCATTAAAACATACCTATACACAAGTGGGAAGTGAGTGCACGTCTGGTGGGCAGCCCCAATCCACAGCTCCCAGGGAGCAGTTATGGTTTAGGTGCCTTGCTCAAAGGCAATTCAGTCATAAAAGGAGTCAAACCAGTGACCTTCCGGTCACAAAATCGGTTCCCTAAACCCCAGGCCATGGCTGCCCCCTAAATGAATTGTAGCAAAGTGTATCTCCTTGTAACAACATACAATAGTTTCTCTATCCCAGCCATGCACTTTATATTTCAGTTTTACCTGGTATACTAGTGCATCTTCAAAAATTAGAATATTGAAAAAGTTAGTTTGTGCTCATAATTGAATTCAAAAAGAAACTGTTAAATATTTTATATTCCTTAAATGTAAAGTGACATTTTAAGACTTTATTTGTGTTGATGTTGATAATGTTTGTAAATATTTGAATAATAGTTTACTCAAAATTAAATATTCTAATAATTTGAGATTCTGGATTTCTGGAAGCCAAACTGACCAACAGTAAAACACTTTACATATAATGAATATAAAATATGAGTTTATCATTTTTAATTAAATTATTAATGCAAAAAAAAAAACACTTTTTCACAATATTCTAGGCACTGTAATGTGGCTCCCTTTGTAGAGTTGAATGTGTCCAACACATGAAAACATTCCAATCCTTTCAGAAGACAATGTATTTTTCCAGAAATAACGCATTTTTATGCATTTGACTCCAGGGAATAAAGCAATGCCTCCACAGCATAATCATAGTGCACAACAAGCCAACTTTGTGAATTCTTGCATTTTATTTTGCATTCATTATGGTCCTGTTGATCTTTTGCAAGGACAGCCTGTGGTCCCCCTCTCTTCCTCAGAGGCATCAGTGGTTTCATTCAAAATCATGTAATGAGGCACATTCATGCAATGAGACAAGGAGAAGTGAAAACGTCAACAAATTTTAATGCATGGAATGACAGTGCAAAGGTTTCGCGGGAAGAAACATTTAAAAGCTTCAAATTTTACACAATTGTTAGGTTTTAGTCACATGATTTTTTGGCTATGGCAACATTTTGGTGACCAAATGTCTGACTCTGCAGTGCTAGATGCATAAAATTAATTACTTAATTTTGGGAAACTCAACAAAGTTAATAAAATATGCTATGATCCTTATAAACTGTCTCCCAAACTCCTGAGCCCACTTAAATGGGTAAAAAACTGACCAAATTTGTGCTTTCCTTACATATACCATACACAACCCCGCTCCCTGTTCTGGAGAGTGTAATCATATGATAAACTGAAGGCAGATCGTTAAGCAACACAAATATTAGAAATGTTAACTTTTAGATAAGTTTCATCCAAAGTTTTATCAGCAGAGAGATAAGTTCTTATAAGCAATCTTCCCAGTCATCTCGCAACTAGCTAGCTACCGTAGATAAACCCATATACCTCTGGATATTTAAGTGCTATTTGAATGGATAAATGTAAAATTAAATGTCAGATGGGTTTGCTATGGTTCTTGGTCAGTGGTGGTGCCAACCATCATTGCAAATAAAAATTAAAGAATTGTTTAATTTTTACAAATTTGTAAATTCCAATTTTCATTTTAACCAAATAATATAATTAGCTGCTATTTAATCAAAGCACAGATTCCATCACTGACTGAGGACTATTTTCTAGTGTTTACACTGTTCCAATCCTGAGACCCCCTGTACTACATTTTACTATTCTAAAGTGCCTCAAATAATCTAATTAATCCCATCTTGAGTTGAAACAGGTATGTACACCAGAGAAAAGACTAAACTATGTAGTGGGAGCTCCATGCATCTTGCTGTTGAATCTTTCACAAATTATTCATTTACAGTTGGAGCAGCTATAGCACAGCAAATTGAAGGCATTGTGATAGTGGAGTAAGTCCTTAAAATGGCAGTGACTATAGAACTGAATCTTCACATGCACGCACACACACACACAGCTTTTATACAACCTCCACCTGCATTATTGCATACACAGGTTGCATTATATAAACTTATAAATATAAGTTTAGCCAAAGTATTTTGTAAATGCTGTTTGACTTAGCTGTGATATGGTTAAAAGGAAAATATATCGCTGTATTACTATTATAGTCCCTGCTATAGTGCCAAATTCCATTATAAAATCTGCAACATAGATATGTTCAGTATATATATATATATATATATATATATATATATATATATATATATACACATTTAAAACCTGACAGTATTAACTGACATTTTATCATCACACAACATGGTCTTTTGATGAATGTTACAGTATAGTGCAGGAAGAGGGATATTTAGTGGTGTAAACCTTGTTTTCAGTCCCATAGATAAAATAGTCATAGTCTTTCCCATTATAACAGTAGAAGGCATGAGTAAGAGGCACCAGCTCTATTGTCTGTCGCTGTGGAAAAATAAACACAAAACAGAGAAAGAGAGACTTGATCACTAAGCGAGTTATGAAAGATTGTGAAATATGGAGTGATGAAGCATCTGCACGTACTTGAGTGTCTTCTAATTTTTGAAGACCTACATCACTGCTCATAAACTTCGGTGACTGAAATAACTGAGCTAGAAAGCTTTTCAAGATGTAGTTTGGATAAGTCTGCAGTTGCTGCCCTCTAGTGGATCACAGCTGGGTTGTACATTTCTGATCTCATCATTGGATGCTTTAGGAGGCAATCAGTGTTTCATGAAGTACCAATTTCAGCTTAATTTAATTTTACTATTTTGGTACAATAAAGAATACTTTTTTTTAACAGGAAGCCAGTCATTATTATAATTTTTCTACTGCATTTCATATGGTACAGTATATTTTGTTATAGCAGTTTCACCTGTTGTAAGATGCGGCTGGAGGCAGAATACTTGAGCAGATGCTCCTGGGTTGCTTCTCTGGAGGCATCACAAATCTCCTGGACAGGGAATCCCTCTACTGGATAAACCTGGAAAAAGCACAACCTTGTTTAGATCCTAAATTATACTGACTCAACTGCATTTATATGAACTATAGATTTTACTTAAAAATATAAAAGTAAAGGTAAATACCAGTGATGTTGAACAATAATCCATGTTGGCGTTAAAAAAAAATATGGACACAAATTCTAAGATACTACCGTTATAATACTGTTCTAGCTATGCAACATACACTATACATCCAAATGTTTGTTGACACTCCTAATGAATACATTCAGCTACTTTAAGTTGTGCCCTTTGATGACAGAGATGTTTAAATACACACACACAGTTTGTCTAGTCCCTTTAGAGAAGTACTGCCAATAGAATATCAGTCTCTGGAGCAGATAAACATGAACATATTGGCACCATGTCTAATGTCAGGTGTGGGTTAGAAGAGTATAAAGCCCCCAGTATTGAGCTGTGTAGCAGTACTGGAATGATGAGTTGGGGAGCTGGGGATGAGGTACAATCAAATCCTCACAGCAATGCTTCAAAAATCTAGTAGAAAGTCTTCCCTGGACAGTAGAGGCAGTTCCACTGGCAAAAGCAGGATAAACACTTGTAATAAAACTGATGTCAGAACAGAATGAACAGGTGTTCCAGTACTTTTGTTCATATAGTGAACCTTTGCTTTCTTTTTATACATGATGATAAATCTACAGGTTTATCTAAAAAAATAAATAATTGAAAAGTTCATTTATTACAGTAATTAAATTTAAAAAAGTGAAACTCATATATAGATTCATTACACACAGAGTGATCTGTTTCAAGCATTTATTTTAATGTTGATGATTATGACCTACAGCCAATGAAAACCTAAAAGTCAGTATCTCAAAACATTAGAATATTATATAAGATATATTTTTAAAAGATACATGTAGGCCGACTGAAAAGAATGTACAGTATATGAACTCAATATTTAGTCTGGACTCCTTTTGCATGAATTACTGCATCAATGCAGCGTAGCATGGAGGTGATCAGCCTGTGGCACTGTTGAGGTGGTATGGAAGACCAGGTTGCTTTGATAGCGGCCTTCAGCTCGTCTGCATTGTTGGGTCTGGTGTCTCTCATATTCCTCTTGACAATAGCTCATAGATTCTTTATGGGATTTAGATCAGGTGAGTTTGCTGGCCAGTCAAGCACAGTGATACTGTGATTATTAAACCAGGTGTTTATGGCAGTCCTGCTGGATAAAGAAAATCCACATCTTCATAAAGCATGTATGCAAAGGGAAGCATGAAGTGCTCTAAAATGTCCTGGTAGACGGCTGCACTGACTTTGAACTTGATATAAGTTCCCAGTGGACCAACACCAGCATCACTCTGTGTGTAATGAGTCTGTATAATATACGAGTTTCACTTTTTACATTAAATTACTGAAATAAATGAACTTTTTGATGATATTAAATTTTTTTAGATGCACATGTATGTAAAAAAATAAATAAAAATGAATGTATACCAGAAGACTTTCATCTTTGAAGAATGCTTCTCCAGACACTTTCTCAAACTTCTTCATGGGGAACTCAGGTTGTCGGTCAGGTATAAACTCATACACTTGGTTCTTCCTAAGGAACACATTACAATATGTACATCTAACATCATATAGATATATCATTACCAGAGTTCTACTAGCATATCTCCAAAAATAATTAAATAATTTAATGTGAAAAAATTCATTTGTTCAAGTCTTTTAATTATTTTATATTATTATTATATTATCTTATTATATTTTAATTTTGGTACTTTTTAGTAATAGTATAGTAATAATAACTGAAAAATAATTTACAATTACATAGTTTTTACTATTACAAAATGTGAAAATGAAACACAATTAAATATTCTAATGAGATTATAGATTTCTGATTTTAATGTGCTACAAGTCATGCTCATCAACAGTAAAACAAAAAAGGCTTGAAATGTGTCACTTTAATTGTAATTAATATAAAACATTAATGAAATAGTTTACCTTTTTTTATTACATTTTAGTAAATACCAATTATTTCCCAGTCATAATTTGCTGATAATCAGAAATTATATTACTTGAATTAAAAAATGAATATTTTGTCTTGTTTAGCAGAAAACAAAAATACAAAAAAAAACTTTTTTTGGCTTCAGAGTAAACAGATTAAAGGAAAAAGTGTTGGTTCATAAATATATAGTGAAAATTACATAATGTATACAACTCCAAATGTATAAACGTGAAACAAATGTTTATAAGATTTGTGTCCGAATTTGCATTATTTCTTATGCAAAAGGATATAGGTGATATCAGTCAACTTACCATGTGACTGAAAGTTGAATAAAATGTAAGAGCTTTTTATTGCCATTACATGTACGACATGCCCTGTGACCACTACCATGACACCATGTACACCTGTATGCAAAGGAATAGTTCATTACTGACTTATCTCTGTTATTCTTTATGATTTTGAATTATTCTGTTCAAAAGTAACTGATTAATGATTATAGTTACTGACACTCTTCTTCCTCCTCCATGACAGCCGCTACATCTTCTGTTGCGACCATGGCCAGAACCATGACAGGACATACACTGACTCTGAAAGATTACATTACAGATTACATTTTAGTTAAATACTAATTCAAACCAGATTACATTTCATAATTGATTTCTCTGACATTTACAACCTGTCACATCTATATCAAATGGTTGATTACTAAAAGGAAAAAAAATTACGTGATGCTTCGGCATCTACAATTTTATATTAAAAAATATATCATTTTAGGGGACCCCTGATTGGCTCAGCAGACATAGCTGTCACTATGATCTGAGGATTGTGAGTTCGAATCCCAATCATGCCGTTGCCATTGGCAGCCAGGGCCCAAAAAGTGGCAGCCAGGGTTCAAGAAAGCAAACATTGGCCGTGTTCTATCCGGGCGGGTAAGATGGCATTCTCTCCCCAGCACTACTAAGTAAACATCTGCCAGGAGACCCATCAGAGGATCCTGCGCTTTCCTCCGAGCCCCTTTGAAAAGTGATGTAATGTCTTGTAATGTGCCCTGAAGGCAAACAGAGAGGATGAGAAAGAGCTTCTTCCCGTCGGCCATCTGGACTCAATAACAATAACAATTAAATTAAAACTATACAAATTAAAACGAATGGGCGGGTCGATTGACTACCAAACACATTGGAGAAAAAATTGTGTAAAAATGTAATATATATATATATACAGTTGTATATAATTTTTTTTTTGTAAATTGATAATGATAAATTTCAGATGTGACCCAAAGAGATTACTTTAAAAAATGCATAATGTCTTTCTCTGGTAATATTAGTTACCATGCATTTTATATAAGCCCTGTAATATGAATTTATTTTCACTGACCCGTCCTCTGCCATGGCAGTGTGTGCAGCGCACTCGTCCCTTCCCATGACACCGGTAACAAGGCTGAGACAATAAGGATATAAAGAGAAAGAGAAGAAACACGTTGAAGTACACAACTATGAACAACTATTAATTTCCGATCCTGTCCATATTATATACTTCTATATTCCAAAAGGTAGTACCTTTACAGATGAGGTGTGAGGCACACGTACTTTCTGAACCGTATCAGTGAATTTGGGCGGATACTGCACTACCACTTGCCATGGTTGTGGGATCATGCCATACTGAGGTCCATCTACAAACTGCCCTGATGAGATATCAATTAACTTTTTAGATTTACACAAATATATAAAACACCAACTTTCTTCACAAACTCTTTATTTATAGTGAATCTCCAAAAAATTAAATACTGAGAAAATTGGTTCATATTGCAATAAAGACAAGGCACTGACATACTGACATATACTGTATTTTATATTCATTATGTATAAATGGCATAATTCAAGCATTTTTAATGTTAATACTGTTTGAATATTTACTCAATCTCCAAATGAACTATTCTAATAATTTGAAATTCTGGATTTTTTTTTTCATGACCTTTAAACCATAATGACCAACATTAAAACAAAAAAAGTTTGAAATATCACTTTGAAATAACACTAATGTGTAATGAATATAAAATATGACAGAATTAAATTATGAACAACAAACTTTTTCTAACTTTTTGGGATGCTTTGTTATATTCACCTACATATATTACAATTAGTTGCTGTCAATATAATTAATTACATGCTTTGTAAAGAATATCCTCTCTTTTAACATACAAACATAATCAGATTGCAAACACAAATGTAACTTTTCATCAAATCTGTGCTTACAACTGTATTTGCAATTACAGATACAACAATAGTATGCAGCAAACATATAAAATTCCTAATTTCTCTGCTTGATTCGGTGAGTCAAGAACAAAAAATATGATTTTTATATTGCAAGTTATTTCATAGGGACTGGAAACAGCTCTACTATTTGAGTGTTTCAAATAACGACAACAAACATTGCATGCAGTAAGTCAGTGATAATGCTTAATGCATGCATAAATGCTCTATTGGTAACCTCAGAGCTGCTTTTTTCATTTCAGACACCTGATCAGGGCTAAAAGAACATTAACATTGCTAAGAATCAGTGAAAGCTTGCACTGTCCAGTTAGCATTATCTCAGTCACTGAGACTGTGCTGGTTTCCACTAGCTTTGACTCACCATATTTGTTATTTTGGGTGTATGGTTTCACATGTATATACAGTACCAGTATATGTCTCACACTCCCAATTAGTTGATCTGGATTCTGTAAATGTTTCCAAGCGATACTGCAACACAGAAAACTCTATTATCTTTAGAATATGAATACTGTATAAGGTAATGCATCTCACTATATTTTAAACACTGAGGTGGAAAGCATACCCGATAAACTGTAAAAGGCTTCAGTTCCTTGAAGACTAGGTTTTGAGCAGGTTTACTGCTGTATGTCCACTTTTTCCCCACAAACTTGAGCAAAGCCTCTCTGGCCACCTCTTCAGACACTTGAGGCACCCTGTAGATCAAGATTAAGAATATAACATACTGCAAAACATCTTGCATATCATTTGAACATTAACTATGTAACAAATTATACTGTATAATATTTTATACAATTACAAAATTATAAACAATTATAAAATTGAGCATACATCACGTTAGGCACGGACGCCTTCTTGTCATTTTCAGGGTGAGGGACAAAGTCAGGTGGAGGAGGACAAATCTGATCTGTGCAATCTGAGAGCAAAACAAGTAACGTCAAAACTCTGCTAGTCTCTGTTCTCTTGGGCTCTGTTAAATACCTGGTACACTATTTGGACAAAACTATTGGGACATCTGCTCTACAGCTCTACTGCTCTCTGCTTTTGTTTCTTCTGAAGTGAGGTCAGGGTGTTGATCACCACCATCACCCCCTCATCCCCAGCTCCCCAATTATTCACAAAAGTATTAGATGGAGCACCATCATTCCAGAGAACACAGTTCCACTGCTCCACAGTTCAATGCTGGGGGGTTTATACCCCTCTAACACACACCTGGCATTAGGCATGGTGTCAACTGGTTAATATTATATAATATTAATATCTGCTCCAGAGAGCAGTACTTTTCTGTAGGGATAAGCTGTGCCCATTTGTACATCTGTATGCAATCATTAGAAGTGGTGTCCACAAACATTTGGACACCCTGAACACCTCCAAAGGTGTTCACACTTGCACTTGCACTTACCACTGACCAGATCAGATCAGATCGAGTTAATGTGAATATAATCTCCAATATGTTTGCTTACATGATTTTTGGCAGTGTTTGACATACTGTTATCTATAAAATGAGTAAAAATTAAAGTACTGATATCTATTTGTATTGATAATGTGTCTACAAATTCTACTATTTTTCAACACTGAAGTTCCATCGCAAAACTAGACGGACACCAAACATATTCCTGGAAACAGGTTTGTTACAACTGCATACATTCAGACTTATTTGTACAATACTTTTCAATGAAGGAAAGAACCCATCACCTCCTTTTTGGTCCTCATAGCCTGCTACACTGTCCAGCCAGCCAGGAGGGGGCGCTGATGGACCTTCCTCAGGAATGCTGGGATCAAAGGCACCTACAGAAAAGAAAGAAAGGCTGTGATTGATGCATTAACAGCTAATAGCTCCATCAACAGTAATGTATCAGCAATGGATGATACATATTAGTATGGAAATGTATGTATCAATTAATATCCAGACTCTCATACAACCTACAATTTCCTAAAAGTCAAAGTCACTGCTTAGCCCTGTCTGAAATTATCTAAACAGAAGTAAAAGAGCAGTAAATTGTCATATATTTTATACTGACTACATGTTAAGTGACATTTCAAGCACTTTTTCTTATTTGTTTTAATGTTGATCAGTATGACTTACAATTCAGAAATCCAGATTATTAGAATTTTTAATTTTGAGTAATTATTATTCAAACAATATGAACATTAAAACAATACAGGCTTACAATATATGAGCTTATTTGATTAAATTATGATCACAAATGAACTTTTTCATTTCAAATGTTTGGAGATGCAGTAGTATATAAAATATATACAGTCATATAAGAATATTATCACTACTCCTGGTTTGGAATGTCACAGGTGCCATATGACAGGGGTTGCAAGTATAAATAAGTAAGCATATCATCTGTAGCACAGTTCAAAACAATCATCATGGGCAATTTGACTGATGTCCAAAATGGCATGATAATAGGGTACCGGGCAAAGGAGAGTAGAGTTTCGGAAATCACTAACTTTGTGGGATATTCTGGAGCTGCTGTATTTAGGGCATACTGGTCTTCTCATACACTGAATGCCTTCCAGTGACATAACAGTGGTGTCCCCCTCTGGACCACTGAAGTCAGAGAGGAACAACAACAAAAGTGAATGGTACTGAGCTATCAAAGAGCCACAGTGGACCAGTTAACTTGTACAATATACACAGGAGCATTGAAGAAAGTGTAAGGGATCACCACTGAGTGAAGACGTGGCATCTGTGTTGTGTGTGAGTGTGTGTGTGTGTATGTGTGTGTGCAATACTGTTAAATTATTTTAAAACCAGAAATCAGGTCACAATGTACACATTTTGAATAATTGGTGGAATTCCCCTTTATTCCCCTTTAAGTGGCATAATGACTGATTAAAATGACAAAATGATACAAAATCTGAACTCCTTTCATGAGTCAGATAAGACCCACGGAAACAAACACCAGAGAAGCTTCCAGTGTGGAAAAGGGTGGGTCAGGAAAGGTCACTGCAATACAAAAACAAAAACAAGCCTTCTGGAGTGTAAGATTATGAGAATCTGAAGAGACTGAAATAAGTAAAACACAGCAAACAAAATGAGGATAAAAAGAAGAGGAAAAGCAAAAGCTCAAATCTGAAATTGTTCAAGGGAAAAATAAAATGTAAAAAACTTTGCTACATTGTTTTGACCCTGAGGCACACCATTAGTTTTATTTGTCCTTGTTTCCATGAAAAATCCCCATTCTTCTATAGAAGTTTTACTTAGCAATCAGTCTGTGGTGATTTTTCATGAGGTTACTTTCCCAGTGCCTGCATATACAGTTATAAATACAGCATTTCTCACACTTAGCCTGGACAAGTTAGCAAACAATACCACTAACAAGGCGATATAAATAGCAGCGTAAATGGGCTTCCTCTAGAGATCATATTCAAGATTGATATTTGAGCAACAGTAAAAGAATGGCAAGAATTAAGCACCATGGCTAAAGGAACAATGCACTCAAAATACATCACTATAAGAGGAGTCAGGAGGGTAGACAAAGCAGTTTTAGGCACAGCAGGCAGTGGAGGTTCATCACTACTCTATGGTGACAAAAAATATGGTCTTAAAGCAGTATAACACTAATTTGTATAAAAACAATTTTAAAACTATAACAGCAGCCACCTCCAAGCTTGAATTTGTCAGTTCTGTTGTTTTTTTTTGTTTGTTTGTTTTTTTATAATAGTATATTCTACAGATTGTTCCATTGCTCTCTTCCCTTTAAATGCTCAATGTAGCAGCACACTTCAAATATAAAACACTGATGTCAGCATTTTAGAAGCACAAATGTCACAAAAAATATTTAAATCTGATAAAAGATTTTTTTTATCCTGGAAAATGCAGAAAAGTGCAAAAAGTGCATATCTCAGCTATAGGGGTATACTGTGATTTTGACATATTGTGATATTGTTTTTAGTTTTTTATATGTCAAATTGGTTTTTATATATATATATATATA
>BRDA01003664.1:0-11383 GCA_036984385.1 Crenuchus spilurus
TATGGATGTGAAGCCTGGACATTGAAGAAAGAGGAAGAAAGACGTATTCAGGCTTTTGAGAACAAGTGCATCAGGAAGTTGATGAAGATCTCATGAACGAACATGATGACCACTGAGCAAGTCTATGAGATGGCTAGAACTCAAAAGGAGTTACTGATGCACAAATCCCGCAAGTTACGTTACTTTGGTCATGTGATGAGGCATGCACATGAGAGCATTGAAGGAAGTGTTATGACTGGACTTGTGGGGGGAGTCCGAAGATGTGGAAGACCAAGAATAACCTGGATGGATAACATCAAGACGTGGACTGGATTATCAGGTGCTAGCCTGCTACAAGCAACCAGAGACAGATGGCATTGGAGAGAAGTGACTCGTCTGTGCAGCCTACCATCGCGAAGCAATGACGGTCTATTCCTCCCCCTGGTTTACCTCTGAACTCAGAGTTTGAAAAACCACTGGCAGGCGTTTAGAGCATCTTTATAAGAAAACTGGCCTTACTGTACATGCAGCTACATACTCTGACCACTTGAAGAGATATAGAGCTGCTTTAAATACTGCCTGCTCACATTACATTTCCTCTGTCATCAATGGTACTGGATACAAACCTAAAATTCTTTTCTCCATGATCAGTAAGCTTCTTTGCCCACCCACTGCCCGCACTCCGTGCACAGTTGATCAGTGTGAAATATTTCATAAATTTTTCAGTGATAAAATTTGTCAAATTAATGAACACTTTCCTACAACTACTTTTTCACCTGACTACAACGACACCAGCTGTTGTACCTCTCTCCACCATTACACCCATCAACAGTGCTGTCATATCTGATTTAATTACTAAATCAAATATCTCAACTTGTCAGCTCGACCCAGCCCCTACCAAGCTTCTAACGAAATGCTCCTCAGTTATCTCTGACCCTATCTGCCACCTGATCAATGCTTCTCTTGTTTCTGGTCATGTTCCAACTGCCCTTAAAACCTCAGCCATCACTCCCCAATCTCAAGAAACCTGATCTCAATACTGCCACCCTTAAAAATTATCGCCCTAACTCTAACTTGCCTTTTCTAGCTAAGTTGCTAGAAAAGGTAATCGCTTCACAAGTGCAGACCTTTCTGCTGAACAATGATCTTTTTGAGCCTTTCCAGTCCAGTTTTTGTTCTATGCATAGTACGGAAACTGCTCTTTTGCGAGTTATTAATGACCTCCTCCTTTCCACTGATTCTGGTGCCCTCAATGTTCTTCTCTTGTTAGATGTAAGTGCAGCATTTGACACAGTAAATCATGACATACTTATCTCCCGTCTATCAGCTATTGGCATCACTGGCTTAGCCCTTTCTTGGTTCCGATCCTATTTAACGAATAGATTTCACTTTGTTTCACTTGGTAAACACAATTCTTCTATCAGTAATGTTGCACAAAAAGTCCCCCAGGGATCAGTTCTCAGTCCTCTTCTGTTTACTGTCTATATGCTTCCCCTCAGTCAAATTATCCGCCTTCATGGACTTCAGTTTCACTGTTATGCTGATGATACTCAAATCTACATCAGCACCAAAACTACTTCCATCCTTCCTCCCCCTGCCTTAACATCTTGCATTCATGACCTCAGACAATGGATGAGTTGTAAACTAAAACTAAACACAGATAAATCTGAGATTCTACTCATTGGCCGTAAGAGTGAGGTGGCAAACTTTACTGACTTCACGGTTAAATTGGATGATGTAATGATAAAAACGTCCAGTGTTGTCCATAATTTGGGGGTACTGTTTGACTCTGTCCTCTGCTTTGAGCCTCACATCAGATCTCTGGTCAAAACAGCCTTTTTTCATCTGCAAAACATTGCTTGTCTTCGCTCGTCGCTCACCATGAGAGACACTGAAACTCTGGTCCATGCTTTCATATCATCCTGCTTAGATTAATGTAACTCCCTTCTTATTGGTCTTCCTAACAATTCCATTAAGTCACTTCATTATGTCCAAAACTCTGCTGCCAGGTTAATCTCTCGCTCAAAAAAATCAGCTCATATCACCCCGATTCTGTCTCAGCTACACTGGCTTCCTGTTCCGCTTCACATTCAGTTTAAACTCCTGCTACTAACTTACAAATCTCTCCATGGTTTAGCTCCAGCCTATCTAGCTGAGCTCTTGAATCCGTATTGCCCTTCTCGAACTCTTAGGTTCTCTAATTCTGGTCAGTTAAATGTACCAAAGTTCAAATTGGTCACTGTCGGAGGCAGATCTTTTAGTGTCATGGCCCCCAAATTCCTTACCTCAGTCACTCAGAGACTGCCCCACTCTATCCTCTTTCAAGACTCAGCTTAAAACCTATTGTTTCTCGCTACATTTTCATTCTCCTCCTCTATAATTTTTTTTCTTCCCCCTATTGCTCTATTAAGCATCCTTGGGTTTGAGAAAGGCGCTATATAAGTTCAACTTATTATTATTATTATTATTAATTTCATAATGTGACCTGTAAATACTAACAGAAATGTTATATTGTAATAAATTTTGTAATTTATAAATTTTTTAGCCTTCTTAATTTTTGAGGTAAAGACATTATCTGTCACACCAGATAGCTTTTCTGAAATTGATTGTCTGTGAAATGAAATGAAATAATTACATTGCTGATTACTATGATAAATATATGATTAGTGTAAGATGGACATAGAGTGGAGGACATTGGTATTAAGTCAGGAAATCCACTTAAAAATAACATTTCAAGGTTGGAGTGGCTCTATGGGGGTGATGTCACTATTCAAGGATTCAAAGCTTTATTGTCATGCACAGTAAAGAAACATGTTTCCTGTACAATGAAATTTGTACTTTGCGATCCACATTGAATGTCAAAGTGCAAGAATGAAATAGTGAGTAGAATAAAAATAAGAATTGGTTCTAAAACCAATATATATATATATATATATAATATCAGTGGCGATTACTCTAAGACTGCAAGGGAAGCTCAAATAAGTGATGAATAATATACTGTTGTGTGTACGTCATTGACTAAATATGCGCTACAACGCGCTCAACTTTTGTTCAGAATCAGCTTCTTATCACTGGTAATGACGCGGCTTTCCTCTCACTCATTCCTGCAGCTTCACAGTGCTTTAAACAGGGTGGATGCTCAGCGTCCACAGACTTCAATAGCAGAGCAAAGCGTGCAGCGAAACGAGACGACTCATTGGATAATTGCTGGGCTTTGTCCCGCCCATCGGACGCTCAGCGTCTCTGGGGGTCTATGGGGCAGTGGGCTGGCCTCGGCTGGCCCGGACGCTCAGCTTCTGCATGATGATTGGATGATGTGTCTGAGGCTGAATCCCTTTTTGATTGACAGCTAAATGAGTGAATCAGCGATCTTTTTGTGTAAACATACGTGGGAGCATTTTTTTAAAATTTTCATTCTGTTCTGAGTTGAACCGAAGACTTTCCTAATCATCTTAGCGGCATTTTCGTTGTTAAAAACGACTAGTGACAAATCGAACTTTTATTTCTGGTGGTTTTTTGAAGCTGCTTGTGTTTGGAGACTGACTTCTATCACTCTTTCTGACTTCTATCACAGTTTCTGTCCAGCGGTAGCACTCACAGGCGGACACACTTCACACTAGCCTCGTGCCAGGAAAGAGCTTCTCCTGTTTTTAAAGCGGTTTTTAGAGCTTCCCCTCCTTGAAAGACCAGCATCCGCCACTGATATATATATATATATAAGCTCTAAGAGAAAACCTGAAAAAACACACGCTATATACATATTGTGCAGTGGAGTTATTTACATTGTGCATTGTGCAGTAGTGAGCTACATTATATTGCAACAGTCCATAATAGTGCAATTGATAAGTTTAGTGCAAAATGCTTTTAGAGTCTATGAGGTAGTCATCAGCTCAGCTGTTCAAGAGTCTAATGGCAATGGGGGAAAAAAGAGTTCTTTAACCTGGTTGCTTTGCATTTCACACATCTATACCTACGGCCTGAAGGTAGGAGTGGGAATAGTTGGGGGTGGGTGGGGTCTTTGATGATGGAGGCAGCTCTCCTCTGGACTCTGCATTGGTAAACGCTCTGCAGAGAGGGTTGTTTAATTGGTATGTGTCCAGCTAAATCAGGGGTTCTCAACTGGTCTCAGCCTGGGACCCACATTTTCTTATGGTCATTAAGTCAGGAACCACTTTTATAGAATACATTACATTACATTACATTGCATTTAGCGGACGCTTTTATCCAAAGCGACTTACAATAGTGGGAAAGTACAAATGCGAAAAATACTAGAGTTGTACTAGTATTTACTAGTACTAGTATACTAGAATTAACATTTTGATATTGAGTGCTGAGTGCATATCAGTACTCGTGGGGAGTATTTGGGATCACTAGAACAGGTGCTCTTTGAAGAGCTTGGATTTTAGGAGTTTCTTGAACCCAGTGAGGGACACCTCTGCTCTAGTGGCGGTAGGCAGCTTGTTCCACCATCTGGGAACTACTGAGGAGAACAGTCTGGATTGCTTTGTGTGAATTTTAGGCAAAGAAAGGCGACGTTCAGTGGAGGAGTGCAGAGACCGGGCCGGGACATAAGCTTTTAGGAGCGAGCGCAAATAAGAGGGAGCCTGCTCTGTCATCACCTTAAAGGCGATCGTGCAGGCTTTGTGTTTGATCCGGGCAGCAATCGGAAGCCAGTGTAGCTCAATGAGCAGTGGGGTGACATGTGCCTGTTTTGGATGGTTAAAAACCAGACATGCTGCTGCATTCTGGACCATCTGTAGTGGTTTAATAGGGCAGGCTGGGAGGCCTGTTAGCACAGCGTTGCAGTAATCGAGGCGTGAGATAACCACGGCTTGTACCAAGAGTTGAGTGGCATGTTGCCTTAGGAACGGTCTGATTTGTCTGATATTATAGAGCGCAAAGCAGCAGGACCGTGCAACAGAGGCCACATGATGTGTGAATGAAAGCTGGTCATCAAACATAACCTCGATGTTCCTAACAACCTTTGACGGAGAGAGTGAGAGAGAGTCGATCGTCAAGGTGAGGTTGTGTTGAATCGACTGTTTTGCGGGGAAGACCAGTAGTTCAGTCTTTGAGAGGTTAAGTTGTAGGTGGTGATCCTTCATCCATGAGGATATATCTGAGAGGCAGTGAGATATCCGTGCCGTGATGGAAGAATCATCATCAGGCGGGAATGACAGATAGAGCTGCGTATCATCAGCAAAGAAATGGTAGGAAAAGCCATGCGAGCGGATAACTGGTCCCAGTGAGGTGGTGTAAATGGAAAAAAGAAGGGGTCTCGGTACCGAGCCTTGGGGCACTCCGGTGGACAATGAGTGCGAAGAGGACAGCTTTCCTAGCCATGACACTTTAAATGAACGCTCAGCGAGGTAGGATCTGAACCATGATAATGGTGTATACCCATGTTTGAAAGCATAGATAATAGGAGGTTGTGATTGACCGTGTCAAAGGCTGCTGACAGGTCCAGCAGTATGAGCACCGAGGACGGCTCTGGCAGTTTTAAAGGCTTCTGTGATGGACAACAGAGCCGTTTCAGTAGAGTGTCCTTTTTTAAAACCAGATTGGTTGCGATCGAGATGGTCGTTCTGGGTGAGGAAGTCAGAGACCTGATTGTGCACTTCCCTTTCTATGACCTTAGAGAGAAAAGGCAGTAGCAAAACCGGCCGATAGTTGTCAACCTGGACAGGGTTGAGTGAGGGCTTTTTAAGTAATGGTGTCACCTGAGCCTGTTTGAAGGCAGACGGGAATTCACTGCTGGAAAGTGAATTGTTTATCACATGTGTGATGGCTGGAATAATAGTAGGTGCAATAGTTAGTAGTAGGTCTGTTGGTATCGGATCAAGCGGGCATGTAGTAGGGCGGCTACATGTTAGGAGGGCTAGTGCCTCCTCCTCGGAGAGAGATGAAGAGAATTCTCTTGGTCGAAATAGATTGCGTAGCAGAGGCAGTAGGTGGGTCAGTGAACTGGCTACTGATGGCCGTCACTTTCCCAGTGAAAAACAAGGCAAAGATTTCAGCTGTGAGGCAGGTTGGCAGAGGAGCAGCTGGAGGGATCAGTAGCGATCTGAATGCTGTGAATAATTTCCGACAGTCTGTCAGTGAACCGATCTTATTGTGATAGAAGTCGGTTTTGGCAGTTGTGAGGCAGTCTGAGAATGAAGCCAAGAGTAACTGGTAGTTCGATAGGTCTGACATGATACGCTTTTTTTGCCATTTCCTTTCGGCAGCCCAGAGTTTTAAGCGTAACCCCCTGAGGGATTCATTTTTAAGCCATGGCTGTGGATTGTTAGTGCAGATAGTTTGTGATGTCATTGGACAGAATCTGTCCAGACAAGAGCTCAGCGTGGAGCAGACCGTGTTTGTGGCAGTATTTACGCTGAGAGCGGAGAATGAGCACAGTGTAGGCATAGTCATGGCGACCAGCGATGAGTATTGCTCTACACAAAGGTCTTTGAGATTGTGTCGGAAAGTTACCATGGCTGGAGCAGCAGTAGCTTTCCTGTGAATGCTGATACTGAGCTGAATAAAGAAGTGGTCTGATGCATGTAGAGGAGTGACCGTTAGTGAGTCAGCGTCACAATAATGTGTGAAAATTAGATCTAAATTTTTCCCCGCTTTATGAGTCGGGGGAGGAATCCATGAGAGATTTGAAATAAGTAAAGCCGGGGCAGTCAAGGTGGATATTCATGTCACCCAGAATGAGCATGGGACACTCATGCTTTGGAATGGAAGACAGTAACATGTCTAGTTCATTAGTAAATTCGCCCAGTTGCCCAGGAAGACAATAAATGACAATAATACCAAGTTTGACTGGTGAGCTAACCACTGTGGCATGGTATTCAAAAGAGGTACATGTGGTTGAGGGTAGTAGAGTGGTATATTGTAAGCCGTTAGCAATTAGCAAGCCTGTGTCCCCACCTCGTCTTGACGGGCGCGGGGGGTGTGGCTGAAGGAATAATTATTTGATAGTGCCGCCAGTGTAGCAGTATTTTCTGGTTTGATCCAAGTTTCTGTCAGAGCCAGTAGTTGCAGAGATAAATTATTTGCATAGGAGGCGATGAAGTCAGCCTTGTTCACAGCTGACTGGCAGTTCCAGTTCCAGAATACAAACCAAACAAATTTATTTTTGAAACATAGCCTTCAAAACACATTTTCACATACACATGCATGTAAAGAGAATTTAAGAGATTTCAGGGGGGACACGACTGGCTTGATTGAGGAGGTCTGAGGGGGTGCTAGAACTTAAATTAAATTAATATTATTAATAAATATTTATAAATTACTAACAAATTATGATATTATTACAATATACTAATCATAACTTAAGTGTAATCAATAATAAAATAATAAAATTTATATTTATCAGATTAATAAAATCACATTAATAAAATATTAATGCATAATTACATATTATTAAATATTTATAAACTGTTAAAAGCACGTAGCATAAAATTATCACCCAATTCTTTGCCTCCAAACATCATCACAAATTTAAACAGAAGAGTAACCAGCAGTGTTGCCAGATCTCACGAAAGAAACAAGCAACCAGCTCTATGAAAACAAGCACAAAATAAGCCCAACTGGCAACCCACCACATTCTGTAAAACTGAGGTCGCTTTAAAACAGTTTAAAGGTAAACATTTATTATTACATTATACATAAACAACACTAAAATTATGCTAAACACTTTTAATATAAAAATTGGCAGGCTACGTAGGTGGCTATTTTTAGCTCATTTCCACATCCGCTCCATGCAGGGTTTCCACTGGTGTCCCACAAGGCTCAGTACTGGGTCTTCTTCTTTTCTCACTATACATTGCAGAAGCTGTAAGACTCTTAAACTCCACTTAGGGAAAAACATACACACTGCACTGACACTTTATTACACTTGGCCACTTTAACTGATGCTACTAATACTTGTTCAAATATATTGCTGTTAATCCCCCCATACTGTGTTCAATACTCTGAATAATGTACAGTCTATAATTAATCTATATTTTTGTCCATAATACTGTTCTGCATAGTGTATAGTCTATATTTACTTCTGTAAAGTATATACCTATATTTTATATTTATATGTAACTACTGCTCTGGGTAAAACTGGAACCTTGGGAGTATAATTTCATTCCACTTCAAGTACATGTGATGCAAATGACAAAGTTTCCTTGAATCCTTAAATACACTCATCCTCTTGGTGAAATAATTTCTCTGAATGGATTTTCATACCACTGTTATGATACTCAACTGATGTTTTCCTTCACTCCTTTTGACACCCAGGTATCCAAATCCACACACATGGCACACACAGTCAGGAACACTCTTCTGTTCACTCAAATTTCCAAATGCCTAGTGCCGGCACTGCTGACGGGGTGGTGGTGTTTTGCTGTGTGCTGCACTGGTACAAGTGAATCTGACAGCAGAGCTGCTGGAGATATTAAACACAGTTTGTTTAGTTCTTTCAAAATTCACCAGGAATATGGCTCTTGGGCCCACTTTGGGGAAAATGTTCTGAACAGTGGCGGATGCTGGTCTTTCAAGGAGGGGAAGCTCAATTTCAGCCTACATCATAAAATGTGTCAGTTTATTTATACATAAATTCTACCCTCCATTCCTTTTCAAGAAAATGTTCTGTGATCCTGTCGTACCAACAAGGCGTCTTTTCCAGGGACTTGACTAGTGTCCTCTCAATGGCCAGCAGAGCTAGGCTGCTTAAATGGCCTTGGCTCATGGTGTTGCGGGTGTAAAACTTGAGCCGCTTTAAACAGGAGAAGCTCTTTACACCTGCTAGCTTGCTAGCTGGGAGTGGCGCGAGGCTAGTGTGAAGTGTGTCCGCCTGTGAATGCTTTGTGACGGTGGAGAGGCTCAGCAGCACCTGCTGGCCAGAAACTTTGATAGAAGTCAGAAGGAGTGATAGAAGTCAATCTCCAAACACAAGCAGCTACAAAAAAACCACCAGAAATAGAAGCTCGATTTGTCGCTAGTCGTTTTTAACAAAGAAAATGCCGCTAAGATGATTAGGAAAATTTAAAAAAATGCTCCCATGGATGTTTACACCTAAAGATCGCTGATTCGCTCATTTAGCTGTCAATCAAAAAGGGATTCAGCCTCAGACAGATCATCCAATCATCATGCAGAAGCTGAGCGTCCGGGCCAGCCGAGGCCAGCCCACTGCCCCATAGACCCGAAGAGATGCTGAGCGTCCAATGGGCGGGACAAAGCCCAGCTGTGAGGCGGGTCGGGGATTGAAGGGCGAACGCAGGCAGAGATACTTAAAATGGGGTTTTATTTACAGAACACTTAACAGATAAACAAAAAGCAGCACGAGGGCTGAAAACATGAACTGACACAAAGACTAGGATTAACACTAAGATATTACATAAACAAAAGGAAATCAAACCTGGGTTGTAGACATAGAAACAGGATCAAGACAGGTTAGGGATTACAATGACAAGGCTGGAGACAAGGCATAACCAAAATAACCCGCAAGGGAGTGATACACAAACAGGACTAATAAAGGGGAAGACTAATGACAAGGGATACAAAACACCTGGGCATGATTAACACAGGACAAGACAGGAAGTACATATATGGGCGTGCAATACATAACTTGAACACAAGAGGGAGACATAAACACAGAGACCGGAACAGAGGACATGAGGGCAGGCATGACACCATCCAGTGACTCGTCTTGTTTCACTGCATGCTTTGGTTTGCCATTGAAGTCTGTGGACGCTGAGCATCCACCCTGTTTAAAGCACTGTGAAGCTGCGGGAATGAGTGAGAGGAAATCCACATCGTTACCAGTGATAAGAAGCTGAATCAGCTGATTCTGAACAAAAGTTGAGCGCGTTGTAGCGCATATTTAGTCAATGACATGTACACACAACAGTATATTATTGATCACTTATTTTTTGACATTTTAGGGGAAGCTGAGTTTCCCTTGCAGTCTTAGAGCAATCGCCTCTGGTTCCTCTGTCAGCCAGGATCTCAAATGGCTTGCCACGGCGTGCAATGAAGCGCCGTAATGCCATTAGAAAGGCATCAGTATCTATGTTCTCTAGTAGGTCGAGATGCACACAGCTTGTAGTCATGCACTTAAAAATAATTCCCCACCATTTTTCTGTTTATCGACCCACCTTGATGTTGTAGGGGCTGAAGCAGTCTACTCCAGTAGACCAGAAATCTGAGTCTTGCAGGAGGCAGATCTGCCCTGTGAAGGCTCTCAGTAGTGGCTTTTACGAGACTGTCCCAGCTGTCCATATCTGAGATAGACACTTTGAGTGGAGGATAGGTAGTTAATACACAAAACGCTGTCTTCCAGAGCTCACTTTCATCTTCTTTCTGAGTTTCCTTCCCACGTAGCACTGGCCATGTGTCAGGAGACTGAAGAAGAAATTGTGGCCCTTGACCCCACCGGTTAGACTGGCTGAGCTCCAGGAGGGTCTTACTTCGAGTGAGGTCATTGGCTGGATTCTCATTGGTGCTAACAAATCGCCATACTGACCCTTCCGTTAGGTCTTGAATTTCATCGACTCTTGTACCAAGGAAAACCTTGTATCAACATGACTCGGATTTCAACCATGTCAGAACTGTGGTAGAATCCGTCCACAGTGTGACCTGATTAGGGGAGAGTGACAGTTCAGTCATAGTGACTTTAGCCAATTGAGCTCCAGCTTGAGCTGCACACAGTTCGAGACGTGGCATGGATAGTTGTTTGCGTGGGCTGACACGTGATCTTGCCATCACAAATGGTACATGAACATTACCTTGGTTATCTTGGGTTCGAAGATATTCCACTGTCCCATAGGCTCTTTCAGAAGCATCACAGAAGATGTGTGCTTGTCGGTTAGGTTCTTCTGTGTCTGCGGATGCGAGAACATAGCACCTGGGTATTTCTACCTGTGGGAGATAGACTAGCTCACTCTCCCATTGTGTCAATATATCTAGTAGAGCCTTAGGTTTAATCGGCTCATCCCAGCTGACTTCGACTTTCCACAGGTCCTGGACGAGGATTTTAGCCCGGGTGGTGAATGGGATAATATACCCCATTGGGTCATATTGTGTTGCCATCACCTTGCAGACATTTCTCAGTGTTGGCTGGGAATACTCTACTGATCTGTGGCAATATCCAAGGTGATCGGTGAGACAGTTCCAACGAAGGGCTAAGGCTGTTTCTTCTGGATCTTGCCGGTGCTGAGAAAGCCACAACTCGGTACTAGCGGCTTTGGCTTCAGCAGGGAGGTATCCTACAATGGTTGGATCACTACTTACCCATTGCCTTATGTCAAATCCCCCAGCAGACATTAACTGGCATAGTCGGTCAATGAGGGTCTTAGCTTTGTCAGCCGTGGTGAGGCTGGTTAAACAATTGTCCACATTAAAGGTGGTTTCGACTGCATGCAGG
>BRDA01003664.1:11483-28831 GCA_036984385.1 Crenuchus spilurus
TTTTGTTCAGAATCAGCTTCTTATCACTGGTAATGACGCGGCTTTCCTCTCACTCATTCCCGCAGCTTCACAGCGCTTTAAACAGGGCGGACGCTGAGATCAATAGCAAAACAAAGAGTGCAGCGAAACGAGACGAGTCACTGGAAAAATGTTGGGCTTTGTCCCGCCCATCGGACGCTCATTTGGCGCGCTTTTTTGCGTTAAAAAAAATGGTGGGGTGCTTTTTAGAGGGTCGGGCCAGGATGATCACCAATTGCTTTTTTTTTTAACTTGGCCTTAGCTTGAAAGTACGAAAAAGCCAAAGATGAAACTGATGAATAATAAACGGGTGAGATGCACTAATTTTACAATCAGATTTGAATGTACACAACTATGGCAAATAAGGGCCACTGATGATTACAGATATGGATCCAAGATATAGTTAGCAATATTTATAAATGTCCTGTTTTAAAGAGATGGAAGCGCTCTTAGATGGTATCAGTACATCTGATGAACCTACCCTTTACTAAGGTTAATGAAAGTAGATTCTATCAATTTGACTGACTATCTCCACACAAACATTCTTAAAATAAACATAAGCCTGGTTTTCAGGCTCTGTCTAACCTGCTTAACCTGTATAAGCTTCCAGTTCCTTTTATAATTAAGAAACAGAACATCAGTTATCACTAGTGTGCAAAAAAATGTAGTGTTGTCTGTAAAACTGGTCACTTTCACTTTTATATCTGAGACATTTTATCACCTACAGTAAATATAAAATATGTGCATGTATTTGCATCAACGCTTAGTTACTGTGATGACCATTTATCTGATAAAATTCTATTACACACCAACAGTGGGTTCAGAAATACTACCAAGGCCAGTACATTGAATTCAGTCATGTTACCTGACTGTCTAACACAGGGGTGGCCAACCCTGGTCCTGGAGAGCCGCATTCCTGCACAGTTTGGTGATGTCACTGCTCTGACACTACAATTAAACCTGCTAATTGCCTGCTGAGTTGAATCAGGTGTGTTTGATCAGGGAGATCACCAAACTGGGCAGGAATGCGGCTCTCCAGGACCAGGGTTGGCCACCCCTGGTCAAACAGATAGGCAGATCAGCAGCAGATAGGGTTGCCACACAGCAAAAACATCCAGCCAAAATCTGGCAACCCTGGTCTTCCAACCAGGCTGTTAATCACTTCCTACTTACAACATAGTAGTATAATGTTTTAAACACTAATTTCTTGGAGAGGCTGGTGAAGGGCAATATTAGCATAGGAAAAAAGACTTAAAATTAGATGTTTTAGCTTGAAAGACAAGAAAAACGACACTGAAAATGGGCTGTTCATTATAAAATGCAGGTATGTGCGGAGCTTCACATCATACTGCAGCCAACCAAATGTGGTGCTATTTGATTCTGTCATCTCAGGCAAATGACTGTCCAGTATATACCAACTAGGACATTTAAGACATCATATAGCAATCTGTTATTAGTCCCCAAAACATGACTAAAGTGTGGGGAGTCAGCATTTAGCTACTGTGACCCAAAAGCTCTGGACCTGTTTATTGTAAAAATTAAATTTCTTTTGCTTTTCATTTCTTTTGCTTATTTGATGTTCACTATTTTTAATTGGATTATCTCAATTGTGTAAAACACATTGAAATGATGATGACGATGATTACACCAGTCTTCAGTCTGCTGCCTTACAGCAGTATGAAGTGACTGCTTGTAATGTTTTTTAATGGACATGGTTTAAGTGGGTTGAGAAAAGTATTTTGACTACTTCTAAACTTAAAAAAAGCTCAATTTAGACTCCAAATATGGCAAATGGAAAACTGTGTAAAAACATTTCTGGATGAATAATTCCTGTGTTTACAGCTACATATGCATCCTCTTATGCTTTTTAAGACTGCTGGGGTCAGCAAATGACTTTGAGCAGAGTGTGCAGGTATAGGGTTTTGCCCCAGTGTGGATATTCTGGTGAATTTTTAAGTTATGTTTCTGAACAAAGCTCTTCCCACACCAGGTGCACATGTAGGGCCTTTCACCAGTATGCATTGTAATGTGGTATGATAGTCCTTGTTTGGTTGAAAGGCTTTTCCCACAAATGTTGCAAATAAATTCACATTTAGGAGTGTGGTTGCTCTGTTGTAATTCTCTGCTGTGCATCTTCTTGTGTCTTCCGAAAGGGCTTGGGTCAGCAAATGACTTTGGGCAGAGCGCGCAGACATAGGGTTTAGCTCCCGTGTGAATATTCTGGTGGATTTGGAGATTAGTTCTGTTAACAAATCGTTTTCCACACTGTGTGCATGCATAAGGTCTGTCTCCAGTATGCATTGTAAAATGAACAGTGAGAGAATATTTTGATGAAAGACTTTTCCCACATATGTTACAAATATATCTCGGTCCTTTCTGGTTCTTACTCTTGGATGGACCCGATGCTACATCACTTGCAGAAGCAGTGGATGCATCAGTATTTCCCTCCAGTATTACAAATGCATTACTGTCCGAGCTGGTAGATTCTGAGTTATTAACATAAGATGCATGATTGAGATGTACATCATGTGTCAATAAGAGTGAGGTGTCAAATTGTTCCTGTTCTTCATCTTTCTCACCATCGTCCTCTTCTTCTATTTTATGTGGAGAGAGGTGGCCATGTTGTGTTCCCTGATCTTTTGACTCAAACACTTCATCCACAGTCGAAAAGGCCTCAGTGTCTTCTTCACAGACTATGCTGTCATCTCCACTGTGCTCAGCTCCTGTGGTTTGGATCTCAGGCTCAGTATTGTTCTTACACTCAGTCTTAAGTTCTGAAGATTGAAGGTTTTCATCGTTGTCTGTGTAATGCGTAGTGTGAAGTACATCCCCAGATGCTGCTGGCAAGAAAAAAGCACAAGGAAAGGTATTCATTGTGCAGTGTTTACCACTATTAAAGAATCACTGAAATGAATGTAATGTAGCTATATCCGTTTAGTGTTTGGCATAGTATAGTGGGTAAAGCAGCTGACGCCCACATGGCAGACCAGGGTTCAATGGCCAATTTGGGTAATCACACAACACTACAGCAGAGTCTCCTTGGGTAAGACACTACATACTACATAATTGCTACTGTAATTTTAAGTCATTCTTTATAAGAGTATCTGCCAAGTGCATAAAGGTAATATAATGTAGTAAATTCTGAGTCATTTAGAAAAATTGCTGATTGCCAATAAAATAAGATGAACTGTTACTGTCAAACTCATTGTTAGTGGATATAAACTGTAAAATAAGTGTTCAAGAAGAAATGTGCTCATGGCTCAACACAAAAAGTAAAATGGAGAGTCAGCTGGCATATGAAGTGCACTTTTGTCTACAGTGTCAACTATAATAATGCAAATCTCAATAAAAATAAACAATCCACTTTATGAAAGAAAGCAACAAAATTAAAAAATGTAATTATTTAAAAATACCACATTCTTGAAAAAGTAAAAAGATAATGTCTCTACGCTCTGATCTTACCATCCGGATTGTGCTCTGCTCTGCCAGTAACAGATATCTCTATCTGTTCCTCTTTTATTCCTGCTAGTGCAGGGATCCACTGCTGCAGGACCACACAAGTACAAAAGAATGTATTTAGAGAAAAGTCATTAAATACGTTATAAAATTCTAAAGCTAATGAACTGTTAAATGTGATATCCTTAAGATATTCCCAAGACAATGTCTTCATTATCACAGTCTACTAGAAACTTATTGTGTCTCAATAGAATGCAACAGGAGCTCATGTCATTACACATAACAGGGAACCTTGTGTATCTTCAATATAGTAGCTAGTTAGAAATGTGCTGTTTCCATGACTTCATTAGGTTTCAGTCATTTGTATCTTTTATATTTAAAAGATATGAACATCACTTGCGCTTAAGCCTCTTATCATTTTACATAGAATAGTCAAGTCAATCTATTCATTTCCAAATGGCCTTATGGTCTGAAGCACATCTGTATCAATACAATTCTGCAGCACAAATAAAAATAAGACACACAAGTTAATAATATATTTCAGGTTTGTTGATTTTCAGATAATATTCTTAATGACTGAAACTTACCCAGGGATCTTCTTTGGACGCCACACGTTCAGTGTCTGTGTTTACAGTCCTTTTCTCATATTCTGGAAGGAGAAACATTATATTTACATCCCATATTTAATATCCTATTTAAAATATGACTTCATACTTGACATCTTCCATTGGATCATTAGTCTGTTCTGATTTAAAAGATTCATATTAAGGTAAGATTGTCTTATGAACCTATGAAAATGTAACATTTTTGATGTAGAGTCAGAGCCCTGCTGAACAAAAGCTATTCAAGGATACTAATAATAACAACATATCCACATATATGGCTTTGCATACCACATAAATATAAATCATTTTATAGGTGCAGAAATCTAAATAGTAGTAATACTGGATTTGTATTATGGAAAAATCTATTTTTCAGATTCTACGCCTATATTTGGGTACCTGGAGTGCCTACAAACCCACAAACTGTAAAAAATCAATACCTAGTCATGTTTTTTTGGACTGACTGAGTATGAAATCATTCATTTTTATGACTGGTTCAGCTGGGGTTTGAACAAGTTTGAACTGAGGTTGGCCATGTTATATTTACACATAGTTACATACAGAGAACCAAGCGGGAAAAAAGATGTTTGAGAACTCTCGTGTGTGTGAGCTCTGCTCTCTGTGCTGAGAGGGGGCGGGGTCAACATGGTCTCCTTAACCCTGCCTACTGTTTCACAGACAGGTCTAAAATACACATCAAACATGCTCAATTTACTTCTAACCCCTGGATTATTTTGACAAATAATGTGACAGGCATTTCAGTTAGACCCTCAGGCAACTTGTTATCTTAAAGTAAACGAATCAAACAGTTTCCTTTAAATGGTGTAGGTTACATTCATGTCCTGGTAGTCGTCTGACTGTAACTGCAGCACTATTTAAGGTGGAGTTAAGTATGTAACTTCAGCCTCGTGTGTACTGTAACATGCATTATAGGAAGATGTTGGAGTGGGCTGGTATTTGGTAGTTTGTGGGCACTAAACAAGAATCACTGTACAGGACGCTCACCGTGTGTTTTTCTCTGGTCGTCGTTGAAGTCACTCTCTGAGGTTTTAGCCCGAGTGTCCGGATGCCTCACACTGTCCACCTGGAAGCTGCTGGAGAGTTTCTGCTCCAGGATGTGCAGTCTTCGTCTGAGCTCCTGGTTCTCGGTCTTGCTGGCTGAGATCTCTCTGTGTAGAGTGGTCCTCCAGCGAGCTGCCAGAACACACACATCCTTCAGCAGCGCGTCCAGCAGAGCTTTCAGCTCCACATCAAAGTCAGTACAGTCCAGCACCTCCATCACTAGTCTGTTTACCCCCCGTCACACCACTGTTCAGGCACCGCCTTGGAGGAGTTATTCCGGTTACACCATAAACTCCCACTCACAGACACGTTACTGCCCCCTGCTGCAGTGTATGTCACTTGTGGTAGCAGCTTTAGTACCAGAAGTTCTAATCTACACTACTTCAAGGGTTCTTTAGTAAAGAAACAGTTTATATATTTATATATCTGCTACACCTTTTAAGGTGAAACCGGAGATTTAAAAGGGTGCGTATGAAATAAGCTAACTTCAACTTTGCAAAGATAAATGGGAAACTATGGGAAACTAAATACATCTATTAATCATGTTTATATATTTTTATTAGTTCACTGTCCACACTATCATTTGAGTTTCTGAAAATAGCTATTTGTCAGTTAACAAATGTTAGTGCTGAATTTTATTTAACATTACCATATAGCTAGTGTTAGCAAACAAGATAGCGGGGTAAAAACTCAATAGCCAGCTATACTGACCATAAATTCTCACAGATTCCTACTGTATGTAGGTGTAGCATTTACTGTTCAACTAGTTACTGTTTCACCTTATATTTATATATCTGAAATAAAGTCCAATGCTTATTTTAACGAACTTTTAGCTGAAATTATAGAGTACATGACAGTGTAATAGGAGTAGTTCCTTTACTGTTCCTTTAAAAGTGGTTTGGTAGTGCGCATGCGCAGTGTAGAGTGCTCGGGTAGCGTTGAAGGGCGCAGCGCGGCGGAGGTTCTCACAGTGTCGGTGTGACCGCAGTTGACTGAAAATGCTCCAATTCATGCCGAAATTATTGCTGTTGGTATTGCTAGCGTTTCCAGCTACGGTTTTGATAAAAGGTGAGTTAAGTGTGAGTCGTAACGGTGGAGCATTTGGCTATTGTAGGTGTGATGTGATCGTTTAGCAGCTTCGTGTTAGCCGTGTTAGCTTTGTGTTGAAACGCGGTGAACTGTTAATTAAGAAACGCGCAGGTCTTCAGCGTTATATTAGTGGTTTGTGTTTTGAATAAGACTTATGTGTAAAGCGCTTTCCTGGTTTAATTTTCTCCAATAAAGCTAACAGCTCGATAACTTAAGTTGATGTAGTTATGCTAGCTGTGCACCTCGCTGGGCCACAGGACAGCCACGACGAGCTTCACAAACAAGATGGTTCTGATTTTTATACTTATTTAAATTCCAGTGCGCACAGTTTGGCAGTATTCTAACTATTTTGTGTGAATTGAGCCTTCCTGGTGTTCATGGTTTTTAAGGAAACTCTGTTAATCTCAATCTGAGTGGACTGACGTGTCCTTACTGGGTAGCTTTAGCTTGATAGCATTACTAACTGCAGCTTTAACAGCAGCCAGACCACGAAGTTTAAACGCAGTGGACCAAATGACTGATTATTACATGAATGAACCACAATGAATTTCATAAACTATTGAGCTTATTACTATTGGCTTACATTTTACAACGCAGTAAACACCAGCGGGATAAACTGTTATGAACATCGCAGAGACAGAAGCTTTATAAGGACCACTAATATTTAGATTTTGTTTACGTATTTAAATACATTAGTGTCAGTTATCTGTAGAGCACAGCTAATCATATGCTCTGTGGCATTTAATATGTTGACTGTTTTAGTAGGTAGAGGTTGCATGTACTTGGTCTTAGCAGAAAGGCTTATTTAATTTAATCTTTAATAAAATTAGATTTAATTTAATTTAAATGTATTAGAAACATGTTATAGCCATTTTCTTGGGTGTTATTGATTTTAATGGGTGCTATTGATTAAAGTGTTAGAAGTTATTATTTATTGGTAATATTTCTTGGCAAGTTGTTGATTCTCAAACTGAAATAAACCTGGTCATTTAATTGTAAGTCAATAAGTTATATGAAGTTTGTCTAAATATCTAAAGGGTGTGTGATTATTCAGATATAGTAAACTTTATTCTACCAAAACTGTCATGCTCATGGTATTCTTGACACATCTTTTGTTAACTCCTTGTTAAGCCACATGCAGGAGCTTGAAGCATACATGTTTTGAAATGCTTAAGGAATGCCTAGATGATAATTGTCATATTAATTATAATAATAGTAATAGCCATATTAAAATCATTGACAGTTTGCATTTCTGAGGTTTTATTTTTTAAATACAATTGTTTCACAATTTGATGTTAATATACTGTAATCAATTTTTTGTATATCACACAGTCCTTGCTGCAACAGAATGAGGTTGTGCAGTATTATCTAATTGCAAAGTGGTGACACTGCTTGTTTGTATTGTTCACAATATTGATTTGGATGTGTACATGAGGATAGTCTCAAGGTGCAGGTGTGTTCTCTCACAGGCTTGCCTGGATTATTTACTGACTTGAATGTGAACCATCAAGTCAGATTAAATCAAATCTGAGGGGAAAAAAATCAAGATTGAAGCTTGTAGTGTGAACAGTCATAACAATGTATGTTGTGTGTTTCAGGCCCACTAGTAGCTGCACAGGATGTTACAGAGGAAGAAGAGGCAGCTGATGAAGATGCTACTGATGATGTGATTGCTGAGGATGAGGATGATGAAGCAGAGGTGGAAGATGATGATAACACAGAATTGGTATGTGTCTGACTTAATATTCTGTATTGTTGTTTTGATTATTTAGATTGCAAGCACAGAAAGTTGACTATGTTTGATCTGTCAGACTGAAGAGAAAGATGAAGAGGAGGAGGAAACACTTGCAGGAGAAGTGAAGCCTTCCCCCAATGCTGATACAACCATTCTCTTTGTCAAAGGAGATGGTAAGCTGCCTTATTTGTCAGTGCAACATATTGGAACAGTATTATTTTACAAAACAATTGTGTAGTTTTTATTACATGAAGAGAAGGCAACACACTATTAACCAAAGCCTCTTCTTGCTGGGGAAAACTGGATATTTTCAAACAAGCATTCATGTTGAAATATATTTATTTAATTTGTTTTATTTTTGTCATGGTATTAAAATTGGTAAAGAGAATTGTAGAACTTCATTGGCATTGGTACTGGCTACCACATTTCTGGTATCGTGACATCCCTACTACATTGTGCTATTTTGCAAAACTGGTAATGATGGTTACACATTTGTTCGTATGATAAAACTTGATCTTAATTTGAAGATAGATGTGTTGTATACTCCATTTACTTTTGATTACTTACTACTTTATCTCCATGTTCCCTTGCCTCAATCTTAGATTTTCCAGCCAACAACATTGTGAAGTTTCTGCTGGGTTTCACCAACAAAGGCAGTGAAAACTTTGTGGTTGAATCTCTGGATGCTTCTTTCCGCTACCCTCAGGACTTCCAGTTTTACATCCAGAACTTCACTGCTCTCCAGCTTGGCACAGTGGTGCCTCCGCAGCGACAGGCCACATTTGAGTACTCCTTCATCCCTGCTGAGCCTATGGGTGGTCGCCCATTTGGCTTGGTGATCAACCTCAACTACAAAGACAGCAATGTGAGTGTACTTGCACAATTTTATAACAATACGGTAGGTCATTTTATGTCCACCCATGCCAGTGATGACTGTGAGTAGGTGTGGAGTTTTTACTTGAAATCTGAGAATTCATTAGATAATGTGGCTGACATTGTTTTCCCAAGTTATTTAAAGATCACAAGAAGTTGATAATTTTAAAGAGGTTTTCTTCTCTGTATATGCTTAAACATGCTACATATTTATTTGTCTGTGATGGATATCATATAACTTAAACTTAAAAACATGCTTTTAAAATGTTTGTTTAGTCATGAAACATAACAGTAGTTTGTTTTGCTGAATGCACATATTAGTATTTCACTTTGCACATATTACATATTCCTATGGTCCCTTTCACAATGCATTTTTATATAAATTTATCTAATTTTATTATACTGTTGTTCTTTTTAAATAGCTATGTTACATACTTGGCTAAATAAAGTGACTCAGATTCAGACTCTCAGATTTTTTTAAGTAGGAGAAAATTGAAAGAAAATGTTTTCATGCACAATTATTCATAATTTCTTTCTTTTTATTACAGGGTAACATTTTCCAGGATGCTGTATTTAATCAAACTGTGACCATCACTGAGAAAGAAGATGGACTGGATGGGGAGACGTAAGTGAATGTTGTTAAATTACTAAATACTTTTGTTGACTGGTTGCATGCATAGGTTCTTGGTTTCCTCTTTATATGAACATAGTGTGTCTCATACTATTTCCTCAGTTGCTTGTGTCCTACTTACAGGATCTTCATGTATGTATTCCTCTCTGGACTTGGACTGCTAGTTGTTGTTGGCTTACATCAGCTACTGGAATCTAGGAAGGTAAAAAGTTTAAATAATTGGTACATAGTTACAAATACATGGTATTATTTCTTCTTCATAAAGACAGGCTAATATTGCGGTGTATACCTGGGAGAAAAAAATCATGGACATTCCAGTGATCTCGCCTCATTCTAATTATTTTACTTTTCTCAGATTTAGTGTTTTGCAGTGAGGGCTAAGAATATCATTTCTGGTCAGTTGAATGTGTCTGATATCACTGTTGTCTCTGCAGAGGAGGAGACCTGTTGCCAAGGTAGAGATGGGAACCTCTAACCATAATGATGTGGACATGAGTTGGATTCCTCAGGAGACACTGAATCAGATCAGTAAGTTTTATTCAGAAATGGCTAAAGTGGTAATATTGTGCTATGTTATGTCATGGTGAAAGAATAGATTTACATGACCTGTGGAATTAAAGTTGAGCTATAAATGTTTTTGTGCCATTTAAAGCTTAGAATACCATGTTCGTGGGGTGTTTTTTTTTTTTTTTTTTTTTGTGTGTGTGTGTGTAAAGAATTTCCTTCATGCCCGTTTCCCTTTTTCTGTCTCATGTTTTGACATTTGTGAATCCATCTGTATAAAAGCACTTTTTTGCTATATTTTCCTTCTTCTCTCTTGCATGGTCTCTTGCATGGTGTTGCTAATGTGGCTGTACTCTTGCTTGCTCTCTGGGTCACTCATTCTCTCTCTCTTTCTCTCCTCTTGCATCCTCAGTGCAGAGTCGGCGAGGTGAGACTTCTTTCCACCTGTCAAACATGCTGTAGTTCAGTAGTAGTAGAGAGATGATTACTCCTTGATTTTGTTTAATATTAGCCTTTGTATCTATTTTAGAGTGCAACATAGAAACAATGTTGTGGGGAAAAAAGTTATTGTTCACAGCTTAATTCAGAAATGTAAATTGTCACTTTCATTTCATTGCACAATGTGATATTTTTGTTTTACTGTTGATCAGTGTGGCTTGTAGCCGAAATCAGATGTAGAAAATTGAGTTTTAGTATATTACTGTTCAAATAATATGTACTTTAAAACAGACTTGAAATGTCCCTTTGTGTAATGCACACAATGCTATAATTCACCTTTTTTTATATTAAATAATTACTTTTTCATCATATCGTAATTTTTGGGGAAATGTTGTGCTAGCAAGCTTGGAGAATTAATTCTTCTGCCAGTTTTAGGGATTGTACTTTTTCATGTTCAGAGATTCATATAATTGCTGGGTAAAATAACCTAACTTCCATCTAACTTGAAAAGTCACTAAACTTGAAAAGGTTCTCATTGAGTCCAACGCAATGTGAAATCATGGTAATCTCAGAAATTGTCATTTTGGAGTTTTTTAATGGGAACAATGATTCCTGGTGCTCATAAATAGCTTTTAGTTCATATTTGATCTGATGTTTGTAAACTAACAAAAGTAATCTGCATGTAACTTTATGTAAATACATATACTATAGTAGAGATCTGTCTGAATGGCCCAGTATACTTTTTTCATTGAATAGTATTTGTTTGCATAATTAATTTGCATTCATTATTATTGATCAAACTAATTTATTTCTTTATCCAGATAAGACGTCCCCCAGAAGATCACCTCGTAAAAGGACACAGAAGCGTTCAGCTGGATCAGATGAGTGAAGCAAATGTGTATTTCTGCAGCTCTTTGCTGTATGCTGTACTGAGTTCAGTCTGCTGGGGGGTCAACAGCTTGATCCATCTTTCAAAACTCTTATAGACTGGTCCACACATGCACACATTATAACTACTTTACAATACGGTCACATTTAAAAGAAAAATGAATAAAAACATCAAAAGAAGAAAAAAAAAATCAAGAGTAAAACTACTCCATGCATTATTTTGTTTTGAATTTTTTGTTTTGTAATTTGTCAACACTTTTTAGCCTGTGGACATGTTTAGAGGCATCATCACAAACACTGGTCTTTAAAAGCCATGCCTCTGGACACAATGTTTTCTTTGTTTGTTTGTTTTTTTGGCGCGCTGATTTTCTTCATGCACACACTGATGTGTAGCTGGGTTAGTCCCAGCAGTGGTTGATGGCCAACTGTGTTTCTGCCACATTTTGAAGTGCACTGCATTTTTTGGGGCTATTTTGTTTAAGGAGGATTACTGACTGTACAAAATCAAATTGTAATAATGGACTCATTTGCTCTCAAAATGTGCCTGTTTTTCCTCTGGTTCTCTGGTTTTCTTTTCTGTATTTCACCTCTCATGGTATCACCAAACTCAGTTTGTGAGTGTTTTCAGGATTTTAAATCTCATCATTTTCAAAAGCACTGGTGTACATACTGGGTTGTGTTTGGGAGGGTGGGGTCTGCATTTAATTTAATAATTTAATCTTCTTTTTGCCAGGCCTATGATTTCTTTTTATACTGTATCTTACGGCATGGATTTGGATGCCCATGTTTAGTACTTACTTGTGTGCTTTAAAAGCATAGTACACTACTGTACCCCTATGCACCCTCAAGGTATTGTGGGCTTTGCCAGGCCAAGCAGTCAATGCTTTGTACTGAGTTGTACATGCTTTTTTTAGTAGGTGTATTTGATTTATTGACTGATGTTTCCTACTGATGTTTTGGGTTTGACAGATAAGATTGATTTCAATAAGAAAAAGCTGTCAACTTTTTTAATGGATCGCTTTAAGCTTGAGCTAAAATCAATCAAGTTCACAAAATTTCTATTTTCATGGCTTTCTCCCATTTGGCTGTGTTAACTCTGATCAACTTCTTTGCAAAGAGGAAAAAATGTGTGTTCCTAGTGTTTTTGTGGGAACAAATTGATAAAGTGGTACTAACAGATTTGCCACTCAAGCAGATATTGAAGCTAAAACTGTTGGGAAAGTGGAGGATTTACCTGGAAAATTAAAAAATAAAGATAGAAAAGAACATGCATCAATGTTTGTCTTTTCATAGCGCTGTGATGTCAATGTGTTAAAATTGATTTTCAAGGAATGGTGAAGTCACATTTTTATATTTTCCCCTCTTACATCATGTCAGATGACATTTTTGGAGATGTGATTTGCTTCTTAATATTAGAGCGTGAGCTACAAGGCTAATTACTAGCATTAAGTAGTCACCTAAATTTGCCCACTCATCTCGCAGCCTAGTTGTGGTTTAATATACCTGTAATAAAATATATCCACCATTTACAGGCAGTCACTAAAGACAGCAGCGAGACTGGTAGAAGAACAGATACCTTTGTATTCATACTAATCACAAACTGATTCTTAATGTAAGTTTGCAATAAACCTGATCAGCTAGACTGTCAAGGCTTGAGAGAATTTTTGTTGAATAATTTTTACAGAAACAACTGGGCTGTTTAGGTGAGTATTGACACTCCAAACATGCTCATATCTGACATCATTAGGTAAATGAATTAGTATAGTTTTACTTGCTTGGCTTGATTTTTTTGTTTCATGTATCAGAGGAAAGAATACATGCATTATTGTGGTTATATTAACCTTTACTGCTACAGTACTACTTTACTGATTTACTTAATTGTTGCTTACTCAAAGGCATTAATGTTGTTGGTCTTGAGTATACACTGATCGAGAGAAATTACCTGACCTTCTAAAACTATTTATTGCTATTGGATATGAGCCTGAAGAAGTTGCTGTTTGGCAAGTCCCTCAAAGTTCTTCTGATTTACAGACGTAAGGAGGAAAGAAGTCCATGGGGTCTTGGACACCAAGCAAGATGTTGAAGGCAGCCTCTACAACCACTGTAGTCAAATAGTCGATTTCATAGGCCACTTTCTGGATTTGGGAAGGTAATGACAGGTTATTGTCTCACTAAGCTTCATACACTGAGTTTATATTCAGTGGTGGAGCTAAAATTCTGTTTAGTCCAGTAAATTACACACATAAGCCAAATATTCTGTCCGCACACAAGCTTCTCCTGACAAATTGCAATTAAATAATAAAGATTTAATGAATATTTCTTTCATATTTTCACAATTTCAGTCATGTGTTGTTTGTATGACCATTAGAGAGGAGCTGGAGTGAACAGTACACAAGTTTTTACAAAAAGTTTTTGTCTTCATGCGAAGCCATGTCCTGGTGGTTAGGGATCTGGTCTTGTGAGCGGAAGGTTGCCGGTTCGATCCCTGGACAAGATGTGACTGAAGTGCCCTTGAGCAAGGCACTTAACCCCCAGCTACTCCTCCCAACCCTCCTGCATAGGGCTGCACACTGCTTTGGGCACATGTTCTCACAGCCTAGTTTGTTCACTAGTGTGTTTCACTGCACTAATGGGTAAAATGTGAAGGACAAATGCTGTTGTGTGCCATCATATTGGCCAAAACAAATGTTGAAGTTTATTACAGATGCTACAGAAACCTACTCAAATATGGCATTCAACAGATGATTTACACTGCTGTCCCTTCCTCTGGGCATGGGTTTGATTAGTTCTTAGCAACACATCAAGACAAAATGAAATGATCTTTAAATTCCCTTACATTCTGAATTTTTTCATTTTGTATTTGTTAGTTTGCCAAGTTCTTACCTGCTGGAAGTGCACTAGCAGGTCCAGGGGAAATGTCCCATTACTACTAACGCCAGTGTTCCTGATGTGAATTTGTTGACCAGTGCATCATAATCAAACGTGCCTGAAGTCACGATGGCACCGATTTCAGTGTGCTAAATGGAGAGAGTTAAAGCATCACTGCAGATTCATACGTTCCCAAATGTATTATAGTAATAAATATAAAAACTCACCATAAAGGTGTCCCCAGTCAAAAAGGGTGGTGACACAGAGTAAATGAAAACGTATATATTCATTGTATGTATAATGAATACACATTAGTGCATCTCATTATAAAAGTTTATAAAAGTTATGCATATAACTGAAGTACAGCCTGTTGATACTCAGTCTAGATTTCTAAACATTGTACAATCAAAATGTACCTCATTCACCAATATTACGCTTTTTCCCTCAAATTTGATATTAACAATTTAACATTCTGCTTAACCATTTGGTAGAGCACATTTGAGTCACTACATCTTAAGCTGTTGAGCTTAACACAATGTGATGGTGCCATCTCTATCAATCAGTAGAGGTATGTTGGGCTAAGAAACATCCACTAGAGGTCACTAGAAATGTATTTTTGTCTGAATGCAAACTAGCAGCTTTATATCCACAAGGAACAAACTGGATCAAATGCTGAAGAACCATTAGTGCAACAGATGAGTGTAGTGTTAAAAATGTGAACAAAGTATGCAAATGACAAGTGATTCACCTGTTTGAAATTCATCAGCAGGTCTGTAAAATGTGTGGTGTTGTGCTCTGTTTCAAAGTTTCTAAAGCGAATTTGTTGACCCCAGCCATTGTCTGTAAATATGCCTGAAGATGTTTTAGCCCCATCCTTAGTTCTCTCTCTCTCTCTGTGTGTGTGTGTGTGTGTGAGAGAGAGAAAGCGAGATGGAAATGTGTCATTATCATCATATAATTTCATAGGAGTAAGCAATAACATGTATTACTTAGACAGAGGTGTAAAGAGATTGCATTGTGATTTATAGTAATTTTTGAGCATTTCTATTGGTCCATTCATAGAGAAAGTTTACATAATCTGAAGAGCAGTTATGATTAAGAGCCAGTGATACAGAAAAAATATGAACAAATGAAATATGTTTTTTTTTTTCCAGCAATAGATAGGTGTTCTGTCCTGGCTATGGCTACAATAGTGAAATGACCTGTGCAACACCTGACAAAGCAGTAGGGGAACTCACCATAACCCGACCTGGATTAAGTGGTATATATATTGGACAGATGGATAGATTAATGGATGGATGGACAATATGTTTTTATTATTAATATGAAACTTCATGATATCATACCCAAACACAGCAATCACTGTTGTCAGCAGAACATTATTTGGAGATAAAAATTCTTGTTTTAAATATATGTGACCCCGCCAGGGAAAACCAGGCCAAAGTCACTGGGCAATTTATTGAGAGATCGTGTCAATATCATGTCAGTCATATTAGCGACAAAACAGCCACTCAGTATTATTGCTGTAAATGAAAGATAACAGTCTCAGATATCTATCGGAGTACATATTTTGATCAAAAACAAAACTTAAATTCACAAAAAAAATATTTTGAAAAAAAAGAATGACTTTGACCTGGTTTTCCCTGGCGGGGTCACATATATTCACATCATAACCATGAATGTGGCTATTTATGAGCTATCTTCATTGGTCCAATCATCATCAATCATGAAACATTTGTGCAGTGTAAACAGCAGCAGGCATTTCCAGAAAACCTCAGAGTAACAAAATCAATGATTATAGTCTTTGAAAAGCACTAAATTGTACCTCATACATCATACTTATTCTTCTTCTACAGTATCCTGAAATTAAAACAGCCCAAACCACTTAACATATAGACACAATTCAAACTGCGTTTCAAAGGCCTCTGCAGTAAGAGGTGTGCTTGTATTTTTGGAGTTGGTCAGATTTGTAGCTTTTAGTACATAAAAAATGTAAAATATCTTGGACATGAATGGCAGAATGTTCAGAAGTTAAAATGCATATGCAGTATATATACAGTGGCTTGCAAAAGTATTTATACCTCTTGAACGTTTTCACATTTTGTCACCTTACAACCACAAACTTAAATGTATTTTATTAAGATTTTAAGTGATAGGCCAACACAAGGTAGCACATAATAGTGAAGTGGAATGAAAATGATACATGGTTTTCAAAATTTTAATCAAATACAAATCTTAAAAGTGTGATGCAAGCCTACATGGCTTTTGGCAAACTGCAAATGGCACTTATGTCTTCCTTTCAACAATGGTTTTCTTCTTGCCACTCTTCAATAAAGGCCAGATTTGTGGAGTGCAGACTTATAGTTGTCCTGTGTACAGATTTTCCCACCTGAGCTGTGGATTTCTGCAGCTCTTCCAGAGTGACCATGGGCCTCTTGGCTGCATCTCTGACCAGTGCTCTCCTTGCTTGATCTGTCAGTTTAGGTGGACGGCCATGTCTTGGTAGGTTTGGAATTGTAGAATACTTTTTCCATTTCTGGATGATGGATTGAACAGTACTGCTTGTGATGCTCAAAGCTTGAAATATGTTTTTATAACCTAACCCTGCTTTAAACTTCTCCACAACTTTATCTCTGACCTGTCTGGTGAGTTCATAGGTTTTCATGATGCTGTTTGTTCACTAGTGTTCTCTAACAAACCACTGAGACCTTCACAGAACAGGTGTATTTATACTGAGACTAAATTACACACAGCTGGACTCTAATAACTAATTAAGTGACTTCTGAAGGTAAGTGATTGCACTGAATTTTGTTTAGGGGTATCAGAGTACAGGGGTTGAATACTTTTGCACGTCACACTTTAAAGATTTGTATTTGATTAAAATTTTGAAAACCATGTACCATTTTCATTCCACTTCACTATTATGTGGTAAAGTTGTGTTGGTCTATCACTTAAAATCTCAATAAAATACATTTAAGTTTGTGGTTGTAAGGTGAGAAATTGTGAAAAAGTTCAAGGGGTATGAATAGTTTTGCAAGCTACTGTATATACTGTATGTATATATATATATACACAGGGGTTAGACAATGAAACTGAAACACCTGTCATTTTAGTGTGGGAGGTTTAATGGCTAAATTGGACCAGTCTGGTGGCCAATCTTCATTAATGTCACATTGCACCAGTA
>BRDA01003665.1:0-11406 GCA_036984385.1 Crenuchus spilurus
AGGGGCATAATGCCCCAGACAACATAGCCCCTAGGATCATTCAAGCACGCAAACCCCTCCACCGCTGTAAGGTGGCAGTTCAAGGAGGGGCTTTTTCATACCTTAATAAAGTAAATCCACTCCTGTCTGTTTAGGGGTTCAGATATTTACAGGACTGATACCTGATTGTAGGCTTTTCTATTTAACTTATTAACAGAATCATTTGGGGCTCTGACTGGCTCAGCAGACCCACTACTCAGTAACGTCTGCTGGCTCAGGTGTCTGTTAGCTGATGTATCAGAGCTGCAGACTGTGGAGGAGGAGGCTGTGCTAGTCTTTACCCTCCTACAGTCACGGACATTACAAGTGATTAGGAAAGTCCTAACGAGTGGGCGGCTTAATTGGCTACTGAAGGGGGTAAATTTGTGATTGATTGATTGATTGATTGATTGATTGATTGATTGATTGATTGATTGATTGATGGATTGATGGATGGATGGATGGATGGATGGATTGATTGATGGATTGATGGATTGATTGATTGATTGATTGAAGGGAATGAAGGCAGCTGTGGCCTTATGGTTGCCAGTTTGATGCCCTGAACTGACAGGACATGACTGAAATGCCCTTGTGTAAGTCACCCATCCTCGGGCACTGTTTATAGGACTGTCTACTGCTTGGGGCAAGAGTGCTCACTGCCCTCTAGTGAGTGTGTTCACTACTGTAATGTGCATGTTTCTCTTTCTTCTGTAAAAAAACCTTTAAAACAGCAGTTCTAAGTAAACCAAAGACACGTTTAAGCATCTGCTGCATGATTAATGATGACAATGCCAACTAAAGCCTGGTAAGAGCTTTGGCTTGGTCACATACACATCTCTAAGACACTTTACTCATAAAAGAACAAAATGAATCTGATCTGAACTGTGTAAAGTACCTTGCGCTGCTCTGACAGTCTCTTGTCTTTCAGCTTTTGCTGCCATAGCGGGAAACTCTCCTCCAGACACATTTCATACTCCACCTGAAGGAGTGAGACAGGAAACAAAAGGTGGCCCAGTGGAGATGGTACATCGGCATCAATGGGAATCAGTATCAGCCCAACATCAGCAATGCAATCTAATCCTATAACAAACCTAAAACAGCAAGTGTCTGAGCATCGCGTCTAAAATGAGTCACCTTGTGTGTTTAAGGTGGTAGTAACTTCAGGCTCCTACAGATGGCGCTGTATGAGGATGATCAGGCTATAAATTTTCATTCACAAGCTATGAAACCCGCCGGTGGTCCCTGTCCATCAGTTTCAGCCTCAGTTCTGAGGAGAATGTCCTGTAGACTGGCATTGTTAGCACTGCTGGTAGACCTGTATGACCGTACACTACATTCCACGCGCCAGATCTGTTGTAAAAAGCAGCATCAGTGCTTAAAATGCCATAAGACTGGCATCTGGTGAGACAGTGTGGACCAAAGCATTGACAAAAATAGAAATGTTATGTCAGTGGGAGAACTAAAAGTTTAAAAACCATGTTTGTTGTACTCTATTATTTTTAAGGTATTTGCAATAGTACTGCATATTCAGCCTCACATAATAAACATGAACCTTTTGTAACTTTTTTTATTTTGCTTTGTTGGCTGATTTTGTTTTGCTGATACCACAAAATCCCCCCCCCCCAGTTTTTTATTGTTAGTTCACTTTGTGGTTTGACTGGATGTAAAGCACGTGGCATAAAATTATCACCCAATTCTGTGTTTCATCTTTTTAGTCAATTTCACTCCAACTCATTTCCACGCTTGTTTTTGGACTGTATAATCAATAGACCTCATTTACATTAAATTAAACTTCGTTTTTGAGTAAAAATAAGCAGAAATTCTGAATTATTTTGACAATAGTTAAACTTGGAGGCATGTAAATTGATGGTTCATCGCAGACGCACGCACACAGATTTAAATGTTAATTTTTTAATATGAAACCTCTGATATTAAAATCCGTCTAGCTGACATGACACAGACAGAACAAACGTACAACATCTTAACAACTTACAGTGGCAGGTGGACACGGACTGCTGGCCAACTTGCAAAACACCAGTTTACAAATCCAGACGCTGTTTGATGAAGCAATACTGGCGACGGCCAATCACAGGTTAGCAAGAAACTGCAGAGCCAATCGTTGAGCTTGTGGCCGGTCTAAAGGGAAACAGACCTCAGGTCGAGGGGTCATTTTCGTTCGGTCCTAGTGCTTCGACCCGTCTCCATTTAATAGTATAACATTGTTTTTGGACGGCAAAAACTGCAGTGGACCAAAACTACATTTTGAAAAAGCGAAGAGGACACGCCTCCCTCCCGTTTCAATGAGGTAAACAATATCAAAGCTACTGCGCATGTCTGTTCCTTTGGCGTTTCCGGTGGCGCCATTTTTAAATAGCCAGCTGTCATAATAAGTGCATATTTACAGTCTCTAAAACGCAGAACAAACACGCTACAGTTTGAACAAAGTAATAAATGATCAGACCTCTTTTCCTAATCCTTTAGATTAACATTTAAGAAGGCAGGTTTTCTCTGATTTTGAACGTTTAAAACTACCTCGCTGAAGCGGAGTGTTCACTCCAGACAGGCACTGAAACGCACCGCAGTTTGGACGCATACAGTCTTCTGGAGGTACCAGGAGTGATGCATGTTTTGGGTCGTTGCCATGCTGGAAGACAAAAGCGATGACCCAGACTAAGTTCTGCTGCTTTTTTAATTTCTTGATGTTTGGAAATGCTCTGATAGCTGTGTATTATTATTAAAATGGTTTTAGAATGAGGTTAGGACCGCCCACTCAATTAACATACGGTTTGAAGAAAAGTAAATGCACACGAGTGGAAATACATAAATAAATAAATGTAGACATGTTAAATACATAAATAAAGTAAAAACATTTTTTTTAGTATATACACTTTTTCATGAAAAAAATGTATATCTATTTATTTAGACTTTTGTCATGTTTGGTCCTCCATTTATTTATGTATTAATTAATTAATTAATTTATACTTTTGTCATTTTTGGTCCTCCATTTATTTATTTATACTGTTGTCATTTTTGGTCCTCCATAGTGTATATCCTCCTGCTTTGTAAACATCAGTGATTATTTTCTCAATTTTAAACTTTTGTTATTTTTTATTTTAGTTTTTGGCATGATGCTTTCTCAAGTGACAGCTCAAATGCTTACTGAAGCTTTTATACTGAGATAACTCGGTTGTGACTTGATATAACGAGCTGTCATCATTACAAAGTTAAAGCACAACTTTGCACAGCAGTGTTTTGTGTTATGGCTCAATAAAAAGTCAGTTCTTAATTAGGCTAATAATACTGACCTTAACTGTATACATGTACATACATCCCCATCGAGCGCAGAGCTTTGTGGAGCATTATCTGTTTCCTCAGGGTCTCCATCACCTTTTACATTGTGCTCACGTTTGATGTTTCAAGCTCTTGGTACCCCCCATGATTCACTCCATCAGTCAAGGACCATCTCACAGTTTTTACTGTAACACCAACAGATCCTCTCCTCTTACAGCTTCAGACTTTAGTTTTTAGGGTCTCTGCCCATTTCCCTTCCTCAGTCTCCCTCGTTACATAGACATTTCCTCTCCTGTACAGTTTCCACTCTGGAGTCGACATGCAGCTCCGTATAAAACAGCACATCACCAGCGAAGGGTCAGTTAGATCATTTTTTTATTTCATGGAAATACAACATAAATTCTCAATTCTTCTGTAGAACCATTTTGTTGTACATCTTACTATTTTCTCGTATTTGTTTTTGTATTTCAAAACATCACTTGTACAACAATATGAACAAAAAATCTGTCACAATAAGATCCAGGATGACAATAAGTTACACCCGTCATGCTAGGGTTTAAAAACGAAGCCTCAGAATGTTCGCCGCCGTTTATTACCGTTCTGTCGAGGAGCAAGAAGAAAAAAAAACCATCAGTATGAACAGAATCCTGGAAAAGCGTCTATAACGTCACCAGGACATTTAAAAAGAGGAGAAAGATCCTGAACGCAATGAAGTTAATGAGATCATGAGGATCCACTCTCAACAGTAGCTTTAGGTCTCTTAACTGTTTTAATGTACAGAAAAGAGGGATTTCGGTGCTTTTTCTTGCTATAACCAATCACATGTAGGGACGTTTTGACATTTTGACTTCTGAAACAGTGGCGTTACGTCCCTACGACAAAGAGTGGCCTCTCAGAGTGTGCTGTGCTCAGTCTTAAACAATAAAGAGGTATTTTTAAAGAAACAGTACTGAAATGAAGATTCTGTGAGTTCACAATGATAAAGAGCTCCACTGTTTAAGCACATTTCATATTACAAAAGAAAAGGAGTCCAGGAACTGAGATGGTACCAAGTGCAACCATACGTGGGGTTTCTTTTCATAGTTGAGGCAAATACTGAGTCTACATATTACGCAATAATAATAATAATAATAATAAAAAAGAACAAGTACCACGCTCAATACTTCACTTTGTCCAACAGTGACATTTACAATGTAAAGTTACAAAAAAGGTCAAAAGAATCCAGAAAAACCAGCGATGAGAAGATGAAATCTCTTTAAAAACATGGAAAAGGTTGATTTAACTAGATTAAGGTTTTAGTCTCCGTCAATCAACGGTCTGCTCCCAGTTATTCGGGAGCAAACGCATTCCAACCAAAACGTGGATGTGAGTACAGAAGTGGACCGTTCAGAGGGGCATGCAGAAATAAATCATCACAAAGAGAGAGAACCAAACAAAACGAAGGCTCCGTTCACATCACAAGCCTCTTCAGTCCGTTCAGGTTTGTGGCTCAGATCAGATTTGACATAAGTGATCTGCGTGTGTCTGTAATGTGTCCAAATCTGTCACAGTGATACATTTATAAACGTCGCCACTGTCACCAACAACTAAAACTATATTGTAGAAGGTTGCCAGGTTTGCAAAAATGCAGTTGTGGGTAAAACTTCAGGGGTGACGCGAGGCAGCTTCTTTAAATGTCTGTGATGCTTTAGATTTTGAGCTCATTTCAGTTTGTGTATTGCTGTATGTAAGGCAGTGATTAGGAGGATTTTGGAGATCTGGCAACCCTGTAGTAAAACGGGTAAAACAGAGGTGTTAGTAGCTGATGATGGTGTTTATCTCAGGTGGACAGTAAACAGTTGGTGGACTGTACATGATAAAATAAAAGTCCGGCTGATGTTTTAGCAGCTCTGTGTGTAAACAGAAGTGAAGTCAGAACCGGTTTAACACTAAACACGTGTGTACAGACACAAAGACATCAAATCTGATCTGACCTCACATTCATGTCACATGCTCACAAGTCACATTCAGTCTAGGAGCACATATAAAAGTGACTCAAATCTGATGGGACGTGTTCACACAGCCCCGAAAAGATCAGATTTGAGTCGCTTCAGTCTGGTCATGTGAACGTAGCCTAAGGCTCAGTGAGATCACACGTTTGTGGGTAGGACTGAAAAGCTAAAATAAAGTAAAAAATAAAAAAAAAATCACAATATCAACTAGAATATTCGCTCTGGTTAATTTAATCATTATATTTCAGTAGTTTATTTACGTCTGGCTTAAACATAAATGCCATTTCATTTCATTTGGGTTTGAGATGTGATCTGCAGGACCTGTTCTGATCTGTTAGTCAGGTGTTTAACGTAGAGACTGAAGGCTCGGAGGACAGCCGGGATATCACTCGAGTATCTAATCTTGGGACAAGCGTGGAGGTGTGTCTGCCATTGAAGAAGAAGTGGTTGAAAAACTGACAAGGACCTGCACCTTTCAGGGGGCTTAAGTTTGCAAACCGCCCCCCACCACAGGAAAGCGGGGGTAGACCTTATTTTAACATGTGGTGGCCAGAGACTGGTGTATAGGAGGCTGGAAACACCGAACGTGCTCTACTGTGGAACTGTCCGTCTCTACAGCCTTCATGTACTTGTTGAGGATGGCGAAGATCTCGTTGTTGAGGATCTGGTATTTTCGGATGCGGTCGGCCATCTTCTTCAAGGGCTGAAAATGAAAGACAGCAGATGAGACACCAGACACTGTAATGTGATACGTGGAAAGATTCACCCCAACATTTTATCATTCATAAAGTGTTAAAAATGAGCTTTTATTACTGCTTTCAAAGTCAAAGAGCATTTGAATAAACTTCCTGTACAAAGCACCATGTGTGTTTAAGGCGGTAGCAACTTCAGGCTCCCTCAGATGGCACCGCAGGAGGATGATCAGGTTATAAACACCTGATGGTAATGATTGTATTTGGGGGTTAAAGGTCAGAGTGTGAAGGAAGTAGCTGAATGTGCAGGTGTATGAAGTGTACAGTCATACAGGTCTACCAGCAGTGCCAACAATGCCAGTCTACAGGACATTCTCCTCAGAACTGTGGTGGACAACATATTCATTTTCCCAGCATGCCTGAAATTTTCTGCATTCTGTCTATTTTTCATTTCTTTGTAGCTGCCATGTCTACCCAAAAGCTCAGGAACAGTAGTGTAGGTGTAACATCTTTAATGTTTAGCGTTAGCAGGGAGATGAGGAGCAGATTAGATTGGTTTGACGTGACAGTGACACTCTGTGTTCAATCCATGAATCTCAATTTTTTACAACCTGATTAATAGCTGTTATTATTTATTTATTTATTATTTCTAAAATACCTCACAGGCCGTTACAAAAATGGTCATTTGAGACTTTGTACATGCCTGCTTTAAGGTTTCCGGGGCATGTTTAGTTTTGTTTTTAGGATAAAATCTCGCAGAGTTATATTAGTGTTTTTGCGGAATATCAGTTTTGTTCCCGCAGGCGGGAACGCCGACTTGAGAGGATTAACAAGAATGTCAGTAGGTCCATTAGCTCACACAGGACACCTACCACATTCTTGATGATTTCATCTTTGCCGTCCTGTCTCTGGACCTTAAGCAGATGGTAGCAGAAATCAAAGAGGTCGAAGCGTCGCTGCTGCCCCAACAGCACAATGATGGCACAGCCAGCCCAGTTCAGTCCGTCCCCAAAACACTGCCTGAACACAGAGACGCACACTGTAGTCAACGTAGCCTTACAGCCAGAGAAGAAAGATTATTATTCTCCTCAATCCTGGTGCTGGAGTGACACTTTTCACATTTCCCTGTTCCCTGGTGGTACCTGCGGGTCAGTTGTTCTCCTGGACCTCGGCTCTAAAACAAACTACCTGTACAATCATTTCTAAAACTGTTTAACACAAAGTCACTAAAAGGTCTCTGAGCATTAATAGCTAAGATTTAAACACAGTAAAAACACTCCTCTCCACGTACTCTGCTGTGAACTCGTGTGTGCCCACTGGGATGCAGTACACAAACTGCATGGCACTCCACAGGCGGTGGAACTCCATACACTCGTCCACGTGCATGACGCCGTTGGTTGGTGGAGGACCACGCCACACGCTGTCCTGCAGGAAGCTGCGGATGCGGGTGAGGATGACCTCGAACATCGACAGGCCACAGCACAGTCGCTCCTTAGTCAACAAGTCTCCCTCTCGCGCGATGGCGATTTGCTGTCAGAGATACACAATATATCAAAAGAGCAGAAACCGGAATCACATACACTTACATAACAGAACCATTCAAATAAAAAAGAGATTTCATTCATTATTAAAAAGCTGGTGAAACTGACAGCACCAATAAAATCAGGTGCTTTTGTTTGTGAACCGTCGACATGTTGTAGACTACTTTAAATTCTAGTCTAAAATTACTTTACTTTTACTTTGAAGAAATGTAAAAGTGCAATTAATACACATAATTAAGACTTCTTTGAGGGTTCTGTGAATTCTTGCTGGTTGGTAGGTGATCAAACACTTATTTCATGCAAGAAAATGCAAATTAATTACATAATTTTATGTAAAATTATAATTTTTTTTTATTAATTAATGATAAAAAAATATATAAAAAAAACCCCCATAATAATAACTACTATGTAATTTTGGGGATTTTTAAAATTATTTTAAGTCTGCCACAACCCTGCTTGTGCAGTTCGGCATCAGGGGCCGGAAACTAAGGGCAGCCGTGAAGGAGTTATCAGAAACAGCTGAAAGGTCTAGTCAGTGGTGGTGGATGAGGAGAACACGGATTAGTTGGGGAAATGCACTGTAGAGGAGCTGTTTCGGTGGTTGGTGATGTAGCACGTAAAGATCACATGGAACTGGTGGCACTGAGCATGCATTAACAGTGCCAGTAGGGCTAGATACAGCCTTAGTCACCAGGGAGGCCAGTGTGGATTTACGTTTGTTAAGGGTAAGGAAGGTCTGTAGAGCTAGCTTGGAGGGGGGTGGGTCTGGGACACCAGACTTCACTGTTGAGCCTTCTGGAGGTGTTGTGGGCTTAATTCAGTGAAACACTGATGAGGGAAGGTGCCTACCTGATGACCCCTGTGAAGAGCTAGTAATGCAGTGTGTGGTTTGGGTTCTCATGTGATGGGCTCAATGAGTAACCGTAGATGTTAAGGGTAGCTGGTTGCTGATCGGATCATAAACGGCCACAGCAACCACAGGGTGTAGTTGTAGGATTGAAACAATAGGATTGTGTGGCTGCTGGTAGAAAGAGAGAGGGGTGGGCCCTGTGTGAAGCTCTAATGGTTTGGCATAAGATATTTTACATCTTATCTTGTGTATGATTGTAATTATTCTGTCTCAGTTGAAGTGTACCTACGATAAAAATGACAGACCTCTCCGTTCTGTAGGTGAGAAAACGTGCAAAATCGTCAGTGTAACAAATACTTATTTTTTCACAGCCATAAATAATTAAGTGAAACAATCAAGATCACTGATGAAGCCTTTCTGTAGAACAGTTAGGAGGTCGTGTAAAGTGACAGAATTCAAGCAATTTTTCACTCTCACCTGTGGAGTCCCCAGTCTCTCAATCAGAGGCACCAGATGCAGGGGAGCGTACTTCGCCTCCAGTCTCTTCATCCTCACCTCCAGCCTCTCGCCCTCTGCACATCAACAACTCCGAATTAAACCTAAACCTCAACAAACTGGAGCTCCTGCATTCAGGGAGAGGAAGATGTACTTCACCTTTGATGTAGACTCGAGGCAGGATGTTCTGAAACGGGGCTGCATGAAGTAAGTCACAAACTTCTTCCTGGGACTAAATTTAAGCAGACAAGCAGATAAAACCACATAAACAACCAAATATACTCAAAATAAACTCCCACAGCAGTGCAAATAATGCATGAATTATTCAGTAAATATAGGTTTTATTACACATATGAGAAGGTGGAATGCATGAGAGAAGAAATCCTTTAAATGTCCATTTGGTACACGACTTTACATAAAAATGACATTTTCCACAAAAACTATTTTTTGTCTTTAACTAAACTGTTCAAAAAAGGCCAAACGGAAACACTCCTAATAATAAATGAGAGATAATATTAAAATGAAGCACAAAAGCTAAAAGTGATGGACAAAGACTTTTAAACAAAGTGATATACTTTATAAATGTTTTTTAAAAGCTGTAAACCCTTAGAAATGACACAGATTTCTGTCAGAATGCTCACACACTGTGATCAGACCTTCATCTAAATCACGATAATTAATCTGATTAATAAACCATTAATAAATAAGTGACACAAGATCATTGATTGACTGAGCAGTTCAGGAGGTCATTCTGTTAATAGTGCTGCATTAAAAAACATGAAAACCTTTTTGTGCTTATAATTTAATTCAAAACATTTTATTACAGTTGGGATGGGCTAATTGGCTAATTGGGAAGGGATAAACATGGGCAAAAATTTAGAAATTAAAAAATATAATTGATTTTTTTTTTTATATTTAATTTAATTAATTTACTTATTTTTATTTTATAATTATTTTACATTTTTTATATATATATATATATATATATATATATATATAATTATTTTATAATTAATAATTATTATTAATAAAAAAATATAATTTAATTAATTTAAAAATATATAAAAAATTTGAAAAAAAAATATATTACATCTTTTTCTAATTTTAGCAGATGCACTAGTACACATGTATACATGCTAAAATTAGGATAAAATAAAAGTCCTTTTAGAGCCACTCTAATCCTGTATCACACTTTCTGTGTTTCTAAATGTTGGGTGTTGTTTGTTACTCAAACTGTCTGTAGTTTTTAGACTTAAGCCCTGTTGAGAGTGGATTAGTTTATCTGGGTGGCGTCTGCTTTTAACACTGTACACAACTCCTCAGGTCTGACACTCCTGTAACCGTACACCATTAAAATAACTGCAGGAGTGAGCTTTGGGGTGTTTGTAAGGTTTTATAAACATGTCAGCTCCGGTAGAGTATAAAGTGAAACAGCTTCCATCCAGATCAAGTAGATGATTAAGTGACTCTTCAAAAGTTTTAACGTTTTTAGTTTTTTGGAGGGTTTTGGTGGCTAAAAGACTGAATATCTTTATTTTCAGACGGGAACTAAATCACAGAGGCGCTCCTATAAAAGACAAAATAACCCCAGCACCCTGAACAGGGCTTTAGATGAAAATCAGATCACATTACAGAAGCCCTTCCTGCAGAAATCCAGACAAGGGTTCACCACGATTTTCGGACAAGCTGTGCACACTGGACCTGGAAGAAAGTGCACGACGAAAGTGACTGGTTGGAGTAAAATGCTCAGTGAAATGAGGTGCACACGGACTCTGGACATGTCACTTCAAACACAATAATAAACCAGGCAACATGTGGGCTTTCACCCTGACAAGGAACGACGAAAGATCAGCGTGCGATGATCGGCCCACGCATTCAGTGTGCTTAAAAAAACACATTTAGAACAGAAATGAAGAAAGACAAGCATCGGAGAAGTAGTCAGTCGAAGAGAGGAGTGCATGAAAGCAGATGTGCATCAGAACAGGACGTCACAAACAGCCAGGAAGTGACCTATACTGCCATAGATGCAGACGACAGAGCCTCAGCAAGCTGCTTTCTTTAGTTCAGCTCAGAATCAAGGGTGTGTTCACATTTGGGGGAAATTTGGCTCTTTCTATCTTTGAATCTATGGCAGAGCAGGGCACCAGAGTGAGTAAGTAAGAAAAGAAGAAGAGAAGAATAAAGTACAGTGACCAGCAACAATGTGCTATCGGTCGTTGTGAGGTTTTGTTAGTTAGTCCTAATTCCTTACCACCTTTTGTTGTTGCCAGCGTGTAATGAGAAATAAAGTTGTGTTTTAGAGGCAGATGGCACTATCCTCTACCAACATGTCACTGGCACACACACACACACACACTCACACACACACAGATAGACATATACACAGGATCAACAGTATACACTAAGAGTCCCATTAGCACTTTCACCCAAAGAAACATAAATAACTTTAATACTAATGAAGATCTGATGATGACATTTAAATTAAATAAACCTCAGTCTGATGTTACAACATGTACTGAAAATGTCCA